>JANHFX010011395.1:2600-14949 GCA_027560015.1 Chloroceryle amazona
GAGGGCTGGAACCCCTCTGCTGGGAGCCAGGCTGGGAGAGCTGGGGGGGTTCAGCCTGCAGAGGAGAAGGCTCCAGGAAGACCACATTGTGGCCTTCCAGTATCTGAAGGGAGATTACAGGAAAGCTGGGGAGGGACTTTTTAGAGGGGCTTGTAGTGACAGGCCAAGGGGTAATGGCTTCAAACTGGAAAAGGCTGGATTTAGATTAGAAATTAGGAGAAGATTCTTCACTCTGAGGGTGGTGAGACCCTGGCACAGGTTGGCCAGGGAAGCTGTGGATGCTCCATCAGTGGAAGTGTTCATGACCAAGTTAGATGGGGCTTTGAGAAACCTTGTCTTGTGGTCAGGGAGGTGTCCCTGCCCATGGCAGGGGATTGGAACTACATGATCTTTAAGGTTCCTTCCAACCCAAACCATTCTGTGATGACCATTTCTCTCCAGCTTGCCCATGAAGACCTCAGTCTGCTCCCACCTGATACTACTGGCATGCTACTCCCATAGCATGGACAGCCTATTTTAGAAACACTTGATCTATCAACTCTATCTAACACTTGATCTATCAAGTCTAATACCTCCTAGACTTGGCTAAAATCAAAATATTATCAATGAAATGAGCACTTCTATCTCCACATTTAGGTAAGCACCATAAAGCTGGACACCTACATCAGGGAAGATGCTGAGTGTAGTTTTATCTGACCATAGCCTCCTTCCATATCAGCTGTGTCCAGTCGAGTTCAAAAAGATAGAAGCAAAACGTGTGGCTTTATTTTGGAACTGTCACTGTTCATACACTGAGAAGCTTCAGCTTTGATTCAAGTCTGATGTCTTCTGCTGCCCCGCAAATCACACCTGGGCTGCACATCCAGGTTTGCTGATGCAGGACGCTCTTCTGTGCTGTCCTGTACGTGGTGTCATCTCATCCACCATGGTCAGACAGAACACTGCACCACCGTGCTCCTGAATGTAGAGGTGGACCAGGAAGATAAAGCTCTTTGCAAGGAAGCTGGGACTGCCAGACACCGGCGCATTTGGCATCGACACCTAAATTCTCTAAACCACAGAGACACCAGCACATCAATTTGCAGACCCCCAGACTGGCCCACGGCCACGATGCACTGCTCCTGACAGATCAACCTGGATCCTTCAGCACTGCTGCGTTTTTCTTTCTCCTTTAGACAACTTGGCATCCCAGAGACAATGCCCTGGTGAAGGGCTCACGTCGCTTTCTGTGTCCGTGGCTTTACTGAGTGCTGGCCATTCACCTGCGGGGCAGCTGCCGGCGGATCCAGTGTCTCCAGCCCAAGTGTTCGCACGCCCACGCCAAACAGGAGCTTTGTAGTCCTAATTCTGCTTATCCCCACTGCTCTTCAGCTGCGCTTCTCGCTCTCATTAGCCACCTTAGCGTGGAAATTGAAGCTCTCACAGGCTTGCACTGGAACTAACTTAAGAAGTAAAAATAAACGGCTTAAAACAAAAGTTGAGTTTTGTTCTAGTTCTCAATAAACAGCTGCCTCAACGAGGCACCCGTCGCCCTTCTTTTGCAAAGCTCCCACATCTTTTGTCGTATTGTTTTGCACCACAAAGTTCTTCCATTTGTCCTCGATTACTTCAAGCTACCAAAACGCCACAAAGAATTGGAAGAAACGTATTAAACAAAGGGGAGGACACAACAACAACTCATTAAGGCACCATTACATTAAGCCACGCTATATTCTTGAGTAGCTGCCTTGGCATCCAAGGGTGACTGTGCTGCAGGCAGCACCAGTAACGCTGTGCAGTGGCATCACTCTTTGGAGCCATTACAACGGAGCTCTGGCTGCTCTTTCCTCCAGAACATCCACCAGCTGCTAAGGGAAGCGCGTGGGGTCTGCGCTCAGTGGGCTCCATTTTCCTTTCTTAATAGCAACATATCTAAATTAATAAATTACTTAATAAAAAGATAACATTTTCATTTTACGTATTAGTAAAAACACGGAGTTCGTTTTGCTGCTGACAAAAGGAAAAGTAAAAATAGCCATTTTTCTTTTATCTTTGCTGCAATTACAAGATTTTTGAAGCACAATTAAAAGGAAATTATTCCTGTGCAGCTGCTTAAAGCATATGGCGTGTATTTTAGCTGTGCTATAAATTCTGTAACAGAAATAAGGATCCCAGTGGATCCAATACCAGTCTGCTCATCAAGGCTGCCTGGGTGCAGTGCACAGGTACGCTACCGCTACCAGGAGAGCTTGGGAAGAGCGCGTCTGCCTCACCAGCCTGTTGGTTTAACCTCAAGTTAAGGAGAGAGCTTTAAGGAGGACTCAAATCCTTCCTCTTCTCAGTTCTGCTCCCCTGCACTGTGAAACAGCTGCAACCTTGAACCCTTGAAACCTTCTCTTCCTTTCATGCCCAGATAAATCCTGACTTTCCCAGACAAACAACGCTGCCATCCCCCGAGGAAAGCTCAGCTCCTTCGTTCTCAGAGGACAGCTTCTTGTGGCTTTTCCAATCTTTGATCTTCCTTCCCAGTAAAACAGCCCAGCCCAACGTGTGCCTGAAGACACCGACAGCAGAATGACAGCTTTGTTCAAATAGCTTTTACTGTTCGCCACCCTGCCTTCGGATCACAGTGGGTCTGCTCTCGCCGCTGAACCTCTCCCGGATCCTCTGATAACCCGTGTGGCTCCTCAGACACCTCTCCGTGTGTCTGAGCAGCGTTCTTCAGCTCCTGCTCTCACTCGGCTCCTGATCCATCCGTCGGGCAGGCACCAAACAGAGCAGCCCTCCTCTCCCCTCCTGCCTCAGGCCACCGGCTCCTGCTTCTCTTGCATCAGCTCTAGCGAGCGCGCTGTTGCAGCATGATCCAGCTCACTGACTCGATGAGAAACCAAGCGACGGAGGAGAGAACAAATTTATTTTCCATCATGCTGGCAAACTGAACTGACTCACCCGCTGCGTTTGCTAGACTCAGCAGGAGGGAGGAGGTGGGCACCCAGGGCTGGGGAAGGACACTTCCCAGCATCAGTCCCGCGCTGGCATGGACCAGGTCTGGCATGAAACCAGTGACAACGTATGGATGGCAAAAGTGCTGGATGTTCGGAAAATTCCCTTCCCTAATATTCTATCAGTCAGTGTTTACGGGATAAAAGTGCACTAACTGTTAATATATAAATTAGTTCACATTCTGCACAGTAATGTCAGGAGGAAGGAGAATTTTACTGGAGACTTTGGTATTGTTCATGCTTAGGTAAAACAAACTAAAGGGCAGCCTGGTCCTGGAAATAAGGACTTTGCTTCATGGAAGCTTAGAGCTGTCCAGGATACCCCTGGACAAGCAAGATAATGCCAGCACCCTAGGCCCTCTAGCACACTGTTTGAACCCTCCCAGCGGTTTCTGGTGTTGTAACTCTGGCAAGACAAACTCCAGGGATGTCTGGATCCATAGACAAGCAGCAAGAAATAGAGTTGATTTGCAAAGATTTCCTCTGATTAGTAATCCTAGTGCATGTGCTAGTCATTAGTCAAGTACCTGAACATCTGAAGGGTGTAAGAACCCATGAAGAACCCCTGTGAAACCACATTTGGGGTGTCCCAGTTTGGCTGGGGCACCTCATGTGCTTGAGTAATTATTTAGCCTGGTAATTCTATAGTTTGCCTCGCAGCCTCTCTCTCCTTGGCTGGCACAGGCCAGTTGTGAAATTCTGTCATACAAAACAGGGAAAACCCATGGCAGGAAGTAAGAGAAAGATGACCTCCATCTGATACACATCTGGGGGATGTGTACTCCCCCAAAACCTGAAAGAATATCTTTCTAGAGAACAGATCAGCAAATTATTTGCTAGGTCACTAACCAGGGAGATGTCAGAGCTTGCCACTCTTGATCCCCGAGGTCCTGCAAGAGCACAAGCGGGACTGACAGCATCTCCTGCCGCAGCCAGCCCAGCCATGCTTGGTGTGGCCAAGTGGAGCAGGGGAAGAAGAGGAGAAAGTGGTGCTCCTGCCAGGGCAGAGCAACCTGCCCTGCTCGACAGCACCTCCAGCCTCCCGGCAGCAGCAGGAGCTGCACAATAAGGTGAGTGGGTGCTTCCACCTGCCCATCAGCCTCTCCTCCTGCCTCTGTGAACAGCGACCTAGAACCCACCATCACTCTTCTCCCTCATGGATGATCCAAACTCCTGTTTATGCATTTTTAAAAATGAGGGCAGAGGAATCCTTGCAAGAATCAGCTCATTAACTGCCTTTGTGCAAAATCCACCTGCACAGAAGTACCAAAATGTAACCTCTGGTGATTATTTTATACCAAGCTTCCCCTTTTGCTTCCCTATTATATCGAATCAAGACCAGACACTGGCTTGTACAGATCTTCATAATCATTTTGTAATAAATACAGAAACAATTCTGTGGTTGGAGAAAGAGACTGCAGTATAATGACACTCGGCAGAATACCGCGCCCAGCACAGCCCTCCCATCCCCATTCCTTCCAGCACACTTCAAGCTCTCTTTTTTTTTTTTTTTTTCCAAGAGGATGAGAAGATACTCCTGACACTGTGAACTGAAACAGTGCTGCCTGTCTCCATTCTGCGTGAACAGTTTCCCACCACTGTTAGCGTTTCACCCAAGCGCGTGGCAGCGGCATAGCGGGCCTTAATATAGACAGCCCACCAGCTGCCAACAGGCATTTCAGCACTTTGTCAGTTATATAAAAGTAAGAGGATTTGGGCTGATCCTCCCCCCAAAAAGTTACCCTAGGAGTAGCTGCCGTCTCGGTGCAACTCGCCTGCACCTTGGATGGGATGAAGGTGAACCTGCAAGGCCTTCAGGAGGGTGCACGGGGAGAGAGCTGGTTGGTTTGGGACCTTGACTCTAATCCCAGGAGCAGAGGTTGGTCCCAGGAAGGTATCGACACGAGAAGGAGCAAGAGGCACGTACAGGAGGGGCTCTGACTGTATTTGAGAGTTGCTACAGTTCTGTCCCTCAGTCTGGAGTTAAGCAGCTCTCCTCCTGGGGATGTTTTGACCCTGCTGCCCAGTGCCGGCCACAGACACCCCACATGCTCATCAGGGAGAGCTCATCTGCCTTTGGGATGCTCAACTCTATTTAAATAATCACCTTCCTCAGGAAAGATGGTGTTTCAACTTCAATCAAGCCAGCCAAAAAAAAAATAAAAAGTCATTTACACACTTGTGTAAACAAAGACTGAGAGGCTGCTGAGCCGTGTTACCCCAAAAGCAGCCTGTGCGCCTCGCCCTGCCCCGCCAGCACGCAATCCAAGAATGGGAGGGGTTGGAAGGAACCTCTGGAGATCATCGAGTCCAACCCCCAAGCATCGGGCAACGGGATCAAGACGAGGCACAAAACCGACCCCGTGCTCCTGCTAGAGAAAGGAAATTACCCACCACCCACGTCCCATGGAGTGGACGTTAAAAGCAAACAATTCTAAGCCAAAAATATTAGATTTACTCTGTTTTGTTCCATGGAGTGGTTTAATGGGACTTTCACTGCAAAGCAGGAAAACTCTGGGCCTAAATCAGCATGACGTGAGCTCTGAGTTTTGATGTATGCTGTTGACTTCCCCAACACAGAGCAATTTGTAATAGCTTTGCCACGCTGTTGTTTTCAAAGCTCCTGCTACATCACAAGCATTTATTTCTGACCACAAAATTACATTTATTCAACAGAAAGCAGCTCAGGGTCTTTAAGAGGTTAACTTCTGGAGTGCTTGGCTGCTCTCCAGCCTCTGTACTAGAATCAGTGCTAAGGCAAGAGCACACAACAGCACCCAGGCTCGCCGTGATTAATAGAGTGCTGAATACGCCGCTTTCCACATACACACACTTTTCATTCCCTTGCTTCCATAGATCATGGACTTATCCTCAAAATATCTGACTGAAATTGAATTTGGCTTCTCTCTCAACCGTTCATTTCCTATGTTATGCAAGGTTATATCCTTTTCTGCATGAGCAGAACCAAACCAGCTGCAGCTTTTGAGAAGAAAATGTGTTTTCAATTATGAAGCTGGCCTGAATATTGAACCACAGTTCTACTGCTACTCTAATTGAGCCATCATGGAGTGAACCTACAGGAAAGAAATTGTATTAATTAGGTTTGTAAATTTAACATATGGAAATTGAAAGGGGTGAAAAAAAAAGGGGGAAAAAAAAGGAAAAAATAAATAAATGAATAAAGAGAATGCTGAAAGCTGACTGACAGTTCAGGAATACTCCCTCGAATGCAGGAGGGAAGCAGGGCTGACGTTGTTGGGCACACACATTGTTCCCGTACTCCTTCAAAGGCTGGTCAGCAGTTCCAGCGCACCAAACTGATTTGCAGCTTCTGTTGTCTGCATATGGAAACTTATTTAATTACTCTACTGACCAAATGAATAGCTTAAAGAGCAATTTGGCTCAGTGAGGAGCCACGGTGGCCTCACCAGAACGGCAGCACCCTTAAAAGCAGTCGCTCTGTGAGAAGAATTTGCGAGTTTTCACAGAATAAAGTCCAGTGCGATGTTTTGGAGTCTGCGCCTCAAGGGTTCTCCAAATGAGGGATTACTGCATTACTGTTGGACAGGACTCTTATGCCACATGAAAAGAATGCTAATGACCTCAGGAAATCCTTTCCCAGCCTTAAAATATCTATTTGATGACTTCACAAAATACTGATTCCAACATTAGACTTCCATACCACAGCTTCAGGTCTGTAAATTAACCCAGCCCAAGAAGGCAGCTGCTTTTTTTTGCCCCTTTCTTTTTTTTTCTTTAAGATTTCATCCATCCGGTGATGTAAACGTGGTACCATGCCATGGCCTGCTCGGAACACAACTCATTTAGATGGTTGCTTGAAGAAGTGTCTTGCCAATGAGGAAATGATATATAATCATTTTATGACTGAACGATAAAGCTCTTTAGCCTTTTCTGATCCTGGCCAGTGGTTAGCCCAGCAAATGGTGAGCAAGCCATTAATAAATTGCATCCTCAAATTAATGGGAAGCGATAATAAAAAATTAAGATAGAAATGATGGGAATTTTACACCTCTGAAATTAATGACTTCTGTCTTGCTCACAATAGCCTATTTACACCATCCAGATGTTAAATCTTCCGGGACAGCCAGAAAAGTTACCCACAAGAAGCAAAAGAACAATAGGATCAGCGTTGAATCAGACACAACAATCTGTTAATTTAAAATAAACCCACCTGCATTCAAGTTTCCATTAAAATCCTAAATAAGGGAAAAGTACTAGAATAAAATTATACTCCAGTGGTGAATTAATAGGGGCTCGCACTGAACTAGGAATGCATTTTAAAACTTGTAATATGCTAAATTCCATCTCCTAATGCTTTTTCTTTAACTGTCATCATAAAAACCAGTTACTTAAAGCACCGAAATCTATATAAGAAACATTATTTCCAACTACTGATGGAAAAGGCATATTTAATAGCTGGAACAGTTTTCACCCGAATGACTGAGATAAATATCTACAGCATACAGAATGTTCCAGTTCAGAGGGGTTTATTTACAAATTCATATGACACAAAGGGAACATGGGGGGGAAGTATCAATATCTATGTTCAAATTGGAAAAATATTGGCTGAAGTGACCTGTGAATCTATTTATAAAGTCAACTAGCCACAGGTTTGCAAGCAGATGTCCCATAACGCATGCTCGGGAGGGTATTTAAATGTGAGCTTAAGTTAACCTCTCTCCAAGTCACGTCAGGCTCACCGAGGGTACAGTTCAAGGACAGTTTAAGTCAACCTAAGCTGGCACATTTGTCCTCCTCCTGCCCTTGGCTTTTCTCTCCTGGCCTCCCCCTGCCCCGCGGGTGCCTGCAGCGAGCTGCTTCAGTGAACCAACCCGGCAGAAAACTAAGCCAGTAAAAAACAGGGAAGGGGGGAAAGCAAACGGTGGGGTGCGCTCACGGTGGCAGCACATGAGCCAAAGTGCTGAGGCAAGGCAGGGAGGCAGGTAGGCAGAACACAGCAATATCCACATGAAGCTGCTTAAATACCTTTGGTGCTTAGGGAGCCGTCTGGCCCTCCTGGTCTTCTGGTCCTCCCTAGTGCCCAGAGCCCCGTGGAACAGTCACCCCATGGGGGACTTGCAGAAGCCCGCTCCCTGCTGAAGTGGGACTGCAATTTATTCCTACTCGGGTGCGCAAAAAACGTCACCTACTTAGTTCTGCCATTAGAGACCAAGAAAAGGATGAGGCAATAGCAGCAGGAGCAGAGATAGGAGGCAGAGGCAAAACTGTGGTGGAGACTCTCCTGCAGGGTTAATGAGGGGAGAAGCTGCAGCATCTGAGAACCTTTATTCCTAGGTTTTGTATCAGCAGCTGGTGAGAAGAAGGTGGTTCTCCAGCCTTCAGTAAAACCACGTGAGAGAGAGCACACCTACAGCATCCCCTACCTGCTGCCTGAGGACACCTGCTCTCCAGCAGAAGGCATTCTAGAAAATACCTTTTTTCAGTATTTCTCCATTTACCTCTCTTACATTTACTTAACCCTGTTGTTTTTTTTTAAGAAAATAAAATACTGGAGCTAAAAACTGAAGTCCATGTAGCAGAAGCAGGGAGCCCCTTATGAAGAGATCACTCCCTATTCCTCCTCCCTGCTCAAGTCCCAAAGTGTGACCAAAAGGTCCCTCCACCACCTCCTCCCAGGATGTTAAATATCACCCAACAGGTAACACAATTTCTTCTGGAGGTACCCGGAACATTCATCTCATGGTCTTTCAGGAAGTCAGCCCTAACACTAAAGAGAGACCAAATCTATACACTGCACAATAAAATATAACTCAAGAGAAGGGGTAAATATTCTCGGCATTTTCATTCGTCTCCAAAATAAGATACAGTAATTACATCTATAATCAAATACCACAATTCGCAGTTTAAGGATCTGCACTTATGCAGTCAATCATGATTAGTTCAGGTTTTTTAGGTTTCTAAACCCCCGTCTGGATTAGGGAGACTGGAATCACCGGCTCAGAGGTTCAGCAGCACAATCTTGTAACGTCTTTGTGCTTTGTTTACGTAAGAGGGGATTTCTACCAACAGATTTTACTCTTGTAGTTTGTGAGGGGGAATTTATACCAATTAATTTATACCTTCACTTTTACATTAGTGAAGCAAAACTGCAGAAGAGGAAGGTGTAGAAGCTGTCCCGAGGTAACAGTGAGCTGTCTCCAGCAGGCAAGATCTAATGGGAGAATCTTCCCACACTGCAGCCAAATTTGGATTTATAATACTTACTTGATCCTCAGACCTTGCCTTCATTAAAGACAGCACACATACACTTCTCAGTCAGCGCACTCGAAACTAAAGTGAAAAGGTTTTCAGAGCATTTCAATCCAGTCGGAGCAATTTTAAAGTGTAAATTTCCATTGGCAGATGAACTCACACAAGTCATTCTTTGTTCTCACAAATCACTATGAGATATATCAAGGACAAAGTTGTCCTGTTTATTTATTTATCTCTAGAAATACTTGGGAAATTGCCTTGTAACATAAAAAGTACCGTACCACTTGTAAGATGAGGAATTATTGCCTATTTGGGATAGATTTGAGCAGGGTGTACAAGTAAATGCAGCCCTCGTTACAGGTAACAGGACTTGTGCAATTCATTCCCTGGGCAGACTTCTGAAAATCCGCTCCTGAATTTCTCTGTGCTCTGAAGGGAACTGCAACAGCAGAAAATCAGCCAGCAACTTCTAGACTGGGAAAGTTAAGAAGCGTTGCCGCTTTTAACGCAGCTGACTGTAAGAGCAGAGCTCTGCAACGTGCGAGCTAAACCCCAAACCCACCACCCCACGCAAGCACTGATCTTTAGAAGAAGAAAGGTAATTTGCAAACTTCGCACACGAGGCGGTAACAGCAGCTCCCATCTGGCCTAAGCACTCGCGTGAAGCGAGCGCGTCAGTGCTGGCCACAGCTAAAATGTAAAGTTCTGTAATTGGCCCAGCTGCCTTTTCCCATAGAAATTATTCCAAATCACAACGGATGGCTTTGAAACTGGTGATCGCTCCCATCATGTGTTTCTTAGCGGAGTGAAGAGAAATCAAAGCAAGCTCCAGCACCGGAGCTGTTAACGCCTTCTGCTGGGTTTTCCACCAAACAGCTTTTACACCCAGCCCTCTAGAATACAACGTTTTACAGCTGAAAAGCTTTGCAGGGAAAACTATTTGTAGTATCTTCCCATTCCTGTACGTGGACGCTACGCTGCATCCCTTCAGCGTTCAACCCATCAAGGGACTGAGGCACGGTGACTTAGCACGTGCCACCTGGGTCACTGCCTGGCTGAGCTTACGCCCCAGTATGAGGAATGCAAAGTGATTTGACCAGTTTAGCCCGTCTGGCACAAACCCAGCGTGTCACACACACACCCTGCACAAACCCAGCGTGTCACACACACACCCTGCACAAACCCAGTGTGTCACACACGCATCCTGCACACAGCAAAATGCAGAAGGGCTGAACCCCTGCGACGTTCTCTGCGGAAGGGCTCTGGACCCACCCGGCCACGCTGGCCGACTGCCAGCACACCAGGCTCACGTGAAGCGGTATCGCAAGCACCGTGAGAAGCAGAAGCTCTTACCTCTCCCTGGAAACTCTTCAGTAATGGAGCTACCTGTTTGCGCAGGTCCTAGAAGACAAAAGCAAAGATCTTTCATCAGAAAAAAGGTGAAAGGACAAGTCATTGTCAAGCTTTCCTAACACTGTTTTCAGTTCTGAAAAGCTACTTAAATTCTACGCGTTCTACGGGAGCTTTGGTTAAAATAAAAGTATACCTGGAATTATTCATTATGAACAAGTCTGCATTTCCAGTTTGACATACACCCGTAGCTGTTGCAAACAGCATTAATTAGCAAAACTCTGGCGATGTTGGGTAAGCACCGAACGCCTTCAATCTCATAATTCAGCTGAAACACTAATACGATTAGAAGTAAATGCCTCTATCTACCTGAACAGCAGCTACACCTCTGAACTGACGCCAAAGAAGTTTCCACAAATGGAAGCTTGGCTTAAAGGAAGGTGACTTTGGATCATCATTTCAACCGAGAGCGTTGCCATTTTGTACAAGGTCTGGTTTATTTCTAATGTTCTCCGGAGCGCTCTGCTTTAGCTGCCAGAGAACTGGAGAGAAGCACGCTGAAGATGACAATATTAGTTGTTGGTTTCTTCCAAATTACAACATGCTTGGTGCTACAGAAGTCACCGAAATACTGCCCACGGAATCGCTCTCAAAGTTCACAGCATATTCTTACTTAGCAACTGAGACAATTTAGGACAACAACAGCTCATCTCTCGTGCGTAAAATCCTCAGTGGCTCCACGTTCAAGATGGTTTGGGTCCAATTCATTTACAAATTCTCAGAATCTTCATTATGTGCCTAGCCTGAAGAATACAATCCCTTCCCTTTCAGAGGACACTGTATTACTCCAACCAAGAAGCTGGACCTGCAGTGGGTGCTAAGGACCCATCTTTAGGGCCAGGTGAGATCTAGTCAGGCTCTGGACGTCTCCTCCAACCAGAAGTCCTATGCTGCTCTGAGAATGCTGCTCACAACTCGGACAGCCACAAACTGCTTAAGTAACCATGAAACCTTCCTGGCTTCAAACAGGCCACAGTCCCTCAGCTACCCCAATCCTCATGCAAGAGGCCATGAAGATTACTTTGAAGTATTCCGTTGAAGCCTCGGGTCTTTCAGAAAAGAAGGTGACCATAGAAAGTTGGGAAATGCTCTTTTCCAATACATTTACTTTAGCGTCTAGAGTCATGCAACATATTGGACATTAAACCACTCACCAAAACACCCTCAGCCCTGGATTTAATCTGATTTTCCCAAAGGAAAAGTAGGCTTTTGAGAGAAGTGATTTTTGTCATTTAAATGACAAGTCATGCAGACAGTTGGAGTATCAGGAGTTCTCCCACTCCCTGAGAAATGGCTTAGGGGGCAAAGGCAAATGAAGCCATCAAAGACAAATAATCAGCCAAATTTCACTTCTTGCATGGTTATTGCACCAACATACGGCTAATCCCTAAGAAGTTAATGATAAGGCTTTTGCCACTGTCTCCCATAACATCCACGTGGTAAGCTCAGGGAGTGTGGGTTAGAAGAGCAGACAGTGAGATGGGCTGAGAACTGGCTCAGCAACAGAGCTCAGAGGGTTGTGCTCAGTGGTGCAGAGTCCAACTGGTGACCTGTAACCAGCAGTGTTCCCCAGGGGTCAGTTCTGGGTCCACTCTTATTCAACATCTTCATCAGTGAGCTGGATGAAGGCACAGAGTGGACCCTCACCCAGGTTGCTGCTGATGCTGAACTGGGAGGAGCAGCCAATGCACCAGAGGCTGTGCTGCCAGCCAGCGAGAGCTGGA
>JANHFX010011395.1:15455-34659 GCA_027560015.1 Chloroceryle amazona
GGCTGCCCTGGGTGACCCTGCTCTGGCAGGGGGGTTGGACTCGATGATCTCCAGAGGTCCCTTCCAATCCCTACCATCCTATGGTTCTATGATTCTATAAAGCAGCTTTTTAAGATCCCTTTCTGGCACTAAAGCAAACAACACTTCTGTTCTTAGACCAAGTCAAGTCACCTAAATGTTACCTGATATTTTCTGCTGTCTGTTTTAGGACAGAAAAGGGGTAGATACTGTCCTTGTGTATCACAAAATAAGCCTCTACCAAAGCAACCTGGCAGGTTGAGCAGCTTTTCCCCACTCCCTGGCTGCTCTAGGAGACCAGAGGGCTCCGCACACTTTGTAAATACTTTTCTTTGTAGCCTGATGATGATAACACTGAAGAAAGTAACAATAACCATCAACAGCAAAACCATTGCCACATTCAGGGCCTAAACCTGGCACGGCAGGTTGTGATGCACAGTGAAATTCCAGAGGTATTGGATTTACAGTCAGGATACTGACACCCTTTATAAAATCAGGAAAAACTGTACCATCGAAGCAATGCAACATTCTTGAAAGAAAAAAATCTCATCTGGTAGGAAATCTTCGGGTTTGGGGCTTTTGTCCCTGACTTTGCCTCTGAATTTACTGACTAGTTCAGTGATTTCAAAAGGAGAAATAGAGGAGATCTAACTCCTGTATTTCCACGGCTCTTGTCTGCAGGGCTCCAGAGCAGAGCATTATTGCCACTGCCTCAGCACGCAGCGGAAGCATCAGGTACATCAACAGATGACAGAGCCCTGCAGGGAAAGAAAGCACGGCCAGCTCTGGAGGCAGGACACAAGCCCTGCTCCTCAAGGTATGTGTGGCGAGCTCTAGCCAAGAGCCTGCTATCAAACTGCATCCTCTGACACCTCCTGACTTCTGGAGGACAGGATTTACTTCCTGATACAATGATGTCAGGACTTCGCCTTCATCTGCAATAATGAGAGATGGTGGTGGTGGTTGTTGACAGCAGACAGAAGAGGGAGAGGAGGTGAAAAACAAGGCATAGAAGGGGCATCCCAAACAGTCGTCAAGCTGTCAAAAGGGAGAAAAGCTTTCAGGTACAAAATCTGATTCCCACACATCCTTTGTTTAGCCAATTCAGGATGCTAAACCCTCATCCCAGCAATCTAAACATTAGCAAGCAAAATTCTTGCCCTAACAGGAAAGCGTGCTGTGCTTGATTTAAGACAGCAGCTCTTGCTGTTGGTAAGCTGCTTTTAAAACATTTCACGACAGAGGAGAATGCAGCTCAAAGTGATTCAGTCCCACTGGAAAGCAATCGGTTCTACCACAGCAATCAATTTGAGGCGATCCCGGGACACGCCGATCATTAGAGCACACAGTGTAACGGGGTAAAACGCTCTGACAACTTGAAACCTCGGCAATAACTTGAAATCTGTTGCAGCTGAACAGTAGAGACAGAGCATCCCACTTCCATTATCTTCACGGAGCAAACAGCCTAAGAAAAGTAACTGCAACGGATGCGCTGCAGCATCTGAAACGCAACCAGACGTGCCACGCAGGTACGTGGATCAGTGGCACCCACGGCAACCCGAGGCATAAGAAACTTCTTCGTTCCATCTCGCGGTTCTGTCCTCTCGCTTCCTCCTCCCCTTGGAAAGAGTTTCTAGGCCACTTTTATAATCCCTGCCTTGGCTAAACAGCAGCAAAACTTTAGGCAGCTCACAACAAAAGGGAAGTAAAAATAAACAGACAGAAGTCAGGAATAAATATGCCTCCAGTCACCAGCTACCACTCTGCCGCCCAGATTTATTTTTGGCAGTTTGGAAAAATTCCTCGTCAGACTCTGTCTCAGAGTGTTGCACTAACATCAAATAGAATGTTACCTTCTTTGCACTAAACTGAACAGAAAGAAGGACGTTCGGTTCAGACCCAGGGGAGTCTGTAGTGTTGGTTAGCAAGGACACCAGATGATTTATTATCTGTTTAAAGTGTAGTGGCCTTTACTGCCTGGGCTGTGATCAAAACAGGAAGAGCATCCAACTCCGGCGCTCGCATACAGCTAGCAAATCACCACGGCCAAGCAGAACAGCTAAAAAGGGGACATGCAACTGAACACTACAACAAATGATAATTTATCAACACAAGTGCATTGAAATATTCGAATGCTCCTATACAATCTCATTATTACCCTATTTTTCCATGCCATCTGAACGCGTGCGTCCTCCCTCTCTCTCCCTCCCTGGATGATTTATCAGGGCAGAGCAGTTTTCGGAAGAAGGCTCTATCACAGCCATACTCAATAGCTGAAGTGGAGACGATGAATTAGGATGCTGTATCATTATCTGAATCAGATCTGATAGCTGAAAGCTAATATAGCATTTTCCCTTTACGAGAGTATAAACAACGAGTTTATATTTTGATCAAGTAGCTACACAATGAAATCTGAATCCAAATAATTTTTAACTCCCTTTCCATTCTCATTAAAAATAACTCTGCGGGAAATAAACTGAGGAGAAATCTATGGTAAAAACCTGGGCGACACATGCATCTTTCTGACAACTTAACTACATTATTTATCTATCGCTATCTTAATACTCTGTGTACGGTACAAAGGACACGTCGATGGTCAGGCTACCAACACCCTACGTGTTATTTACTGGAGGTCTGAAACTACACAAGCACCTTCTGATCTCCTCGCAGACTGCTCCATCTCATTTACCTCCACAACGCTTATCTCTAAATGTCACAACAAGAGCCCTGTGACCCTGGTTTGATAAAGTGGTCCAGCAAGGCTGAGACAGACCCCCACACCTTTATCATCTACAGAAGTATTGTGCTCTCGTGAAATAAAGCAAACCAAAGAAGTGGGCAACTGCTCTGTCGTGTGTCTCCTGCGCACGCTTCCTCTGGTTTCTTCTATGTATCGCCTACTCAAGACACGCATTGGCTGGTGGATGTCACTCTGTCAGGCAGAGAAAGCGTAATGAGAAGCAGCCCACTTGTATCAGCATCGGTGACATCATTAGTTCAGCTGTCACAACCTATTTTTGAGCTGCCTTATCACCAGGCGATGCTGCGGCTTTCCTGCCATCCTACCCCTTCACATTTCCTTCCTTGCTAGCCCGCGTGGAATACGGAACGAACAAGTGGCCCTGAGCTCAAAACTGGCAGGGGCTGAACATCCAGATACTTTCTTAGAGAACTCAGAAAAAGAAAAAAACAACGAAAAAAGGCAAACCAAAGCCCCAACCCAGAACAAAACCCAACATCTACTGACTGTGCGGGACGATGTCTGTCAGTTCAATCAACGTGTCAAGAAGCAGCAGCCTGGCCTCAAGAGGAGCCCTCCTGTCAGGACCGGGAGCTGGGTTTAAGCCCCTCTCTCCAGAGGCCCCGTGCTGGTGTTTGCTCCTCACAGTTGGGAGGCTGTTCACCTGCACACCCTCGTGGGCAGGGCTCCTTGCACCCTGTCCACTCAGCTGTCAACTCGGTAACGTTGTTGAGCTTCTCTTTTGTATCGAAACAGTTGAAAGGGAGAGAGGTAAAGAACAGGCAAGCACTGAGGATTTGGGAAGATGCCGGCATCATCTTCCCAGGTGTGGTTGGTTTTTACATCAAGGACACAATCTGTCACCGTGAAACACAGGAATCAGCAAGGTAACTGTAATTAGTAGTAAGCAGCTCTGCTGGTTAATTAGAGAGCCAGCAAGCACATACGCTTCATCCTGCTATGGGTAAACTGGTGAACAAGCTGGGATCACTCAATCGGACACTCACCTACCGATACACAACTTGGCAACATTATTTCTTTGCACCCATATTAATGAAAGAATCCAGAAGAAACCATTTTTTTTCCACCAGAGATGCTGGGCACAAGCGACTGGAGCAGCACTAAGGGAAATGTTTAATTCGTTCCTCCAAGCTCCACTTTGCTTTGCTCTAAAAGATACGAAACTGAAATCCCAGAGAGTTGTCCAAACAGGTATTCTGCAGTAGCTTAGATGACTTATCTAATTCCTAAAATATAAGGCACATTAAATCATACGAGCAAACAATTTATTGCTCAATTCAGACTACGATTTAATGCGATATAAAACCTCTTATTGCTTAAGGCTGCTGAGGTATTTACTTGAAATCCAATCATTAACGAATGAATCACGATGTTATCAATTTTCTATGTTTTTAGTTATTTTCATACAGTAACACGCCAGTACCTTCTCTGTACAAGAATCTTTCTAAGTTACATTTATAGACATGTTTCAGCCTAGCACAATGATAAATAAAAAATCTTGCTTTACTGTAGCAAAATGTACACCGCAGTACTTTCTGAAATATTTCAGCTCACAGATCTTGTGCAAATTCCATTAGCTTTAATTATTTATTAGCAGTAGATTTAGATTACTGTTCTTGACCTATTTTTCAGTGTATGGACCCACCCAGTAAGAAGTGAAAAAATATTCCATTTGTGAAAGGCTGATTTAGTGAGAGCAGACTTCAGCTCAAAGTGGAATATTAAGCAAAACCACACGCTTTCTAATTCAGGGGGAGAAGCCTGCACTTCAGAAAGGTTACGAAGCAGGGCATAACCAGCCTACAGAATAAACACCAAGAGAGATTCCTTGCGAAGAGATGGAATTTTTGCTGTTTAACCACCTCGGCTCATTGTGCACAATCGCAGCCACATGACAATCCCAGAACTGACGGAGAAGTTTCGAGACTTTCTTTGTGGAAATATCCTTGTTTCTACCAAACTCTGGCGATCGTGTGGGTCCTAATAAACCATGAGGGAAACAGGTCTGGACTGTGGAAGCGTCTTGGGGCTGGTCCTGTGGCCCCCTTCACTGGCAAGGATGCAAATTGTGCTCTTCCCAGGCACGAGAAAAATGGAGCATCTGTGAAGGGTGCCTACTCGCCACGCTGCCGTCAGTCTGGGCACTTTGCTTTCAATGGAACTACTCACTTGCCCGAGTCTTAATGGAATCCTCTTAGAGCTTCTTCCAAGTTCAAATAAACAAAAAGCTAACAAGTTTACTCTGTGCCTATGCAGCAACGTATAAACACACACTGGTTACCTTCACAACTGTTTAAAAAATCAACTGGGCGAAAGAAGAACTGTTGCACCCATATATATGTACGTATCTATCTATATACACACACACACACTAAATATATAATAGAAAAAGGATTTTTTTTCACTAACTTCACCAAATGAACTACACTTTCTAAACCCTTGTTAAAACCTCGCCGTCGTTTATAGTACAGCGAGTTAACATTGGCTAGAAAAGACACTGAACAGAAACAATTCAGAACTTCTAACTTAGAGTTGCTAGGAAACAACAAAAAAAATTAATTCAAACAAAAATGATTCAGGTAGAGAGCTCTGGAAGGAGCTAATTCTAACAAAAT
This sequence comes from Chloroceryle amazona, assembly GCA_027560015.1. Lineage (NCBI taxonomy): Eukaryota > Metazoa > Chordata > Aves > Coraciiformes > Cerylidae > Chloroceryle > Chloroceryle amazona. The sequence goes on from JANHFX010011395.1 coordinate 20,850, forward strand.
GAAAGCCTGGTTACTGAAATTCCAGTAGGAAAAAAGATAATTTATTTAACAGCTCACCAATACACACAGAAAATCAGGCATCGTTTTTAACAAACATTTAAATTAAAAGGCTACATACTGGCTAATGGTCCCGTGGAGATTTTTCCTCCTGCTAACAGTTTGTCCTCCTTTCTTGTCAAACCCTGCAGTCCCTGCTGACGGTGACACCAAACATGCCACGACAGACCCTTCTCACAGGACAAACCACACGTCCCTATCATTGCAGGTCAGCAGAACGACTTCTTTACGTACTGAGAACTCAGTTGATTGGCCAAATAAATATTTCAGACTCTTGGAAGTGTGCTGTTCTTACCAGCCAGATAACCATGTGTCAGCGAAACCCAAGAACCGCTGTTCTGGGGGCTCGGGGCGGTATCTCCTCATGGAGAAAAGAGAATTGTTCGCTGCCGAGCTTTGTTAGGTAACTGCAGAATTTATTCGCTGAGTCCATCTGTCCAATAAACCCGAAAGCAAACCGATGGCTTAGTGCAACCAATAAACGGCCTCGCAAACATTTGTTGAGATTTAACCAGAACTGCTCTGCCCCTCCAGGAACTCCACGCCACCCCGCAAGCTCTCTGACCCTGCAGCTGAGGTTTCCAGTGAGAAAGATCCATCACATTCCTCCCAAAACACATCCTGCAGCATCTCTTTCCCCATCTACTACCGCGCTCTCATCTTGCACTTTGAAACTCTACAGGGAACGTGTTCACGATGCTGGCTATTCAGAATTACAGCCTGCAGAGCAGAGGTTTCTCTTCAGTATAAAATGGGGAACTTCTGAAAAAAAAAGGTAATTATAATGAGTCTTAAAAAATTAACGTGTCTAATGAGAAGCTAATGGCATGGGCCATGACTCTGCAGAAAATGCATCTAAGTACTGTGGTCCAATTAACAACACCAGTTCAAACACAGACTAATGCTTCACATGGTGGATTTAAAAAGGATATTTAATGTGAAACCATAATTGCACCTGTAATTTTCCACATTCCCTCCAACACAAGCAGAGCTGTGTCTGAATCAGTGTGCACCCTGCTTCAGCCTTCTTGGGTGATGACACCAGAAGCCTGGGCGCTGACTGGCAGCACCGCGCTGCTGGGATTTGGATCTCTCCTCAGTTTCGAGGAAAGGATGGGTAGGACCCTTCGGAAATCATTCCGTTCAAAATACAGCTTTATTTAGGAGGCACGAGAGTACTCAAAGGCATTCGTGTCTTAAAACCTGTTATTGGTCGAGTGGAAAAATTTCCCAAGTACAAGCATCTTGCTTTGAAGTCAGGTTCAGCTCCTGAGATTTATTTCTCTGTTAAATGTCATAATAAGGTACCAGGCTTCGCCCTCACAGACCCTTACAGTAAATTGAGGGGGAGGGGGAGCAGTCTGGGCACTGCCGAGACATCAGATATTGCAAAACTGTTTTCTGTACTTATCTTTTAAATACAGGTTAAAAATATAGCTGTGCACAGGCTGGGCATTAATCACACCCTGCCATACCTGCAGCGCCAGAACACCGGTGTGTTTACTGATGGCTGCCGCGATAGCCGGCCCCTTCCTCTGATTCCAACGCAAGAAAAGCCAATACTAAACAATCCTCTAATAATCTTTTTAGAAGATTTGCTCGCTTAATCTCGATCCTGACCGCTCAGTTTTATTCAAAAGCCAGTTGCTCCTACAGAAAACAAGTTGTTTCACCAGGGACAGAGGGAAAATCCACAGCCTGCGCTTGCTAAAAGTCCCGCCACCGCCAGCTTTGCTCTCTTTGCCTCTCTGGCCATCTCTCTCCACGGGGAGTCGCTGGCCAGTCGCCCGCCGTGGCTCAGGGGTCACCAACCTTTGGAAATGCAGTTCAAGTGACAGCTTCAGAGTCCTACAAAGAGGAGAAATTTGAAGGCAGAACACCCCAACAACTGACGACCAAAAAAACATCAGGATATCGACCCAAAGGCTTGACTACATCTCATTTAGCACGCCTGGGAAAAAAACACCTCAAAATGAATAGAACTGTCATCCTCCTGACCTAAATAATAAAAAAATACAGTGCAGACCTTTTCATGTCGCTTCAGTAAGTGAAGCAATTCAGAGAAAACAAACTTTTGGTGCCTTTACGCATCCTGGCAGAATTCCTACCGAAACACGCTCGGGCCTATAGTGCTTTGGGAGCACACGGGAGATATAAATGAATCATCAAGATGAAAGAAAGCAAAAATCTCACTACAGGCTTACTCAATACGTTTACTGTTTGTTAGCTGAACTTAAGAAATAAAAAACCTACAGAAAGTGCTTTTGAGCAGCAGCATCTTCTCACCATTGTTAATATACAGTCTCGGCTGGGAGCAATTCCCAAATCCATGTGCTGAACTGAACTGTTCCAGTATTATTATTGTTATTATTTGGGGAGAGGGGAGAGAAAGAGATAAAAAGACCAAGAAAGGAAACCCAGAGGACTGAAGATTAAAAAAGGAGAAAGCCAGAGCCAGAGCAAGCGCACGGTCTGCTCTTCCTGGGCTCTTTTTTTCCCATCGTTTAAGGCCTGCGAGCCCAGCACTGAATCACAGCAAACCCCACAGCAGATTAAAATGAGACATACTTGTGTAATAATAAATCAACAGAATTAATACAAGCTTATCCTCTACTAACTCGGGGCGGGGGGGAGGGACATGTGACAAATTGCACTTAAGGAAAAATAGTTTTACTGTTGCTAGCATAAGCTGAGCATCTATAGGAAACTCCTAAATTTAGAAAGCCAGCTTTTGATGATAGCAACGGAAATTAATTCAAGGGTTTTTTGTGTGTTGGGGTTTTTTTTTTGTTGGTTTTTGGTTGTTGTTTTTTTTTTAAAGAGCTCTAGGATGTTACTCATCTTCTTGAAACTCTTACCAAAAGTAGAGACTTCATAATCCACTCTCCTTGCCTGCTCCCTCCTACTCCTCCCCCTTAAAAAGGCAGAATCGCTCCTTTGGGCTGCAGCAATTTAGGAACTTAATGCACTTTAACAAATTCCCTATCTCTTGGCTGGAGCTGTTTGGCTCTGATGAATCAGAGCAGTCCATAAACGTCTGGAGGATTTGTGCAGACGTTTTCTTGTATGACTATATATGGCAACTACAGATCAAGTCATCTACAATCATTTTAACCTAACCTCCAAACTTTTTACAGTATTTCTATCCGTGCAGCAAACTTCCCTGATCTGCAGTAGAGCTAAATTAGACATAAACTGTCAACTGCCTTTCTCAACAGGCAATTTCCCACTCTTTACAAGATGGTAAAAACACTCAAATTAAGATACATTTAAGTAAAAATTAACTCTTGTTAACAACTTCTGCTTCTCGGATATAGATTTCTACGTATGAGAGAACCAGAACGAGATGCTGTGAAGCTCACGTTCTCAGTTACACTATCTCTCAATGGCAACACTATTTACACGTTTATTCCTCTCGAAGACGCACACCTCCCCAGGCAGCAGATGTCTTCCATTGCTGCGTACCTGAAATATCAATTAACACCAAGTGCCATAAGAAATCTAGCACAAGCTGGTAAAAGAAGTGAAATCCACACTCAGAAAAAAAAAGTGAGGAGGTCAAAACTCACTGGCTGATGTACTCAGGGACTTGCAAAGGAATTCCAACAATGCCTGCAACACCCTTTAATCCAGAAAAAAATATTTTAACTTCCTGCAATCATCATCATTTATATATCTGATAATTTTACAAGGTGCTTAAACAGCTACATCAAAAATAACAGCATGTGATACGATACCGAAGCCTTCTTTTAACTGGATCAGTAGTGCACCCAAAGCACAGGGTACACCAAGTTCAGGCGACTTCTTTAAGTTAAATATTCCTAACACACCTCAAAATGGACACCAAGTGCCACTGAGGGCTCCAAATGGATAAGATTACAGCTCCTCAAACTTAGGAGTGAAACCTGGGTAAACAAACCTGAAAGACTGAAAGTAAATATTGAGTTTTGTACGCACAAGGGACTAGCAGGAGAGTGTGACAGACAGAGGAGACGGTACCATCTAGAAAAGCTCAAGTGAGGAGCCACGTGAAGAAACATTTATTTAGAAACCCCTTCATTAATTTTCTTTGAAGTCTGCTATGAAGAAAATACACGTGCACAAAAATATTTTCAGAAAAAAGGCAAACCAACAGACAACACCATCAAAGTGCAACCGCATTGTACTCGCTGAGAGTACAACCAAAAAACCCTCACGGTTTAGGGGCCGTGTCCACAAGAGCACAGAGCTGGTACCTGCAGCTCTCTGCTCTCCCAGAAACTCTGTAAGGAAACAGCATCACAAATGACAGCTGAGATTACAGCCACAGTTGTTATGTACCATTCTTGTATCAATTCCTATCTATACACGTCAATATTAGATTGCTAAGATTGTACAGCAGCATTTAAAACCCTGAATGTGTTTCCCAGGGGAAGGTCTGGTCCCGAGTGAGTGGTTGGCCACCCTCTCAGAGATTCAAGATGCTGTTATTGGTTTATCTTACATTTCCTAGTAACCTGCCGAGTCCCCGACCTTCACCTTTGGAGTCACAAGAACGCAACAGCGATGGGAAAAAAAAAAACAAAATAAAAATCCCAACAAGCCCCAAACTTAAACCCCTTTGGGGTGTCGGAGGTGTTTGCAGCCCCGCTGACAACACCCAAGTGAAGAGTGCTCACAGGGCTTCCGCAGAGAAGTTAAACACTCCTACTGAGCTCTTAAACTCCACGACATCTCTTGCATGTTTTCAGTACCTTACTAATTTTGCTGAAAGGTCTGAAATTCTCCTTCTTCTCCTCTGGCTGGGTTACAACTGCCTGAAAGAACATTAGTCAGAAATAACCCTGCTGCACAGTCCCCTTCCGAAATACCACGAGGCCTGGCTTTTAAATCTGATTTAAAGCAAAGATCCACAGCCAGCCTCTTCCTGTGCGAGATGCATCCAGCAGTTAATGACCCTGCCGACCACGAGCCAGCACACGCTGCACCCCAGCACGGCCACCGCCCAGCGCTGAACCCTCTGGGGAGGACTGGGAGCTGCACGGTCACACTCTGTCCCGTGAGCTGGTCCTAGGAAACACAGAGATAGCAGAAGTTGAAGAAAAGGCTACTGTTCGAGGAGACTGTATCTTACCCAGCTGCCTGTTAACACCGTGCAGTTAAAACGGGTTCTTTTAAGTTTCCAAAAGAAATTCCAACAGAAACTCTATTTGGAAATTCAGTCTTTGAATGAGCACTTGTAAGACCCAAATTGTATCAAGTTTTTTCCCATCTGATTGCTGCCTCACTTTGGAACCACTCATCTCTTTCTTAGCTAGGTCAGGACAAACACCAAAGACCATCCCTAGGGGAAAAAAAAAAGTCAAACTGAGGGGGAAATTGGGCGAGTGGCATCGTGGTCTCTCAGCATCAGTACTGCTTAAGCAGCTCATCGGAACTTTAGGAGTTCTACTGGTCATCTGTGCTTCTAGAAAGATGCCATAGTTCATTCTGTAACTTGATTTTGAATTTTCATTTTATTTAGACTTAAGAAAAATGCACATTTCAGTATGTCTTCTCTTAGTTTAGAAGAAGGGTTCTAATAACCCAATAGAGCTGGGTTTTCATACGTTACTTATCTGGAGAGGATTCTCCTCCTACTAGAAAATGAAGACAGACACTGGACAACCTACAGAACTGGCTGCAGGTGATGATGCCTTCTGAAAACCACTTACACGTGAAAAGATGGGAAAACTAACTTGACCTCCCTGTTAGACTGAGCTGAGAGGAAGGTAATTTTTCAAGAGGTGCTGGGAAGGGGTGCTCTGGGCTGTGGCTCTCCTTCCCACCGCACAGGTGTCGGGTCAGCCCGCGAGGCTGTGGGCTTGCGGCCTGGCCTCACTGTACACGGCGATGACCATCCAGCTCTCTTTGGAAGCTCCCGGGCTGCTCAATCACCAGCAGCTTTCAGGCTCTCACAGCTTGTCCATAAATCGGAATAACCACCATCGAGCAGGCAGCAGTGGCAGGGGATCGCTCTCCAGTCCCGCGCCGGCCTGCGCCGTTCGCTCGCCATACGCACCCGGTCTGCTCTGGACAGAGCTTGGAGCGTGTCCTGCTCCGACACGCTCTTTGTAACGGACGTGTATAAAATGTCCTCACCACTTCACATGGAAGGAGACGGCGAGAAACACTCAGCTAACTTTCAAATGAGGAAAGTGTTATTTTATTCTGTTAACACAATGAAATTTCATCACTCTGGACAGAAGGGCAAGTTAGAATAGTGAGTCCCAGCTGGGTAAAGAAATAAACATCTTTATTGTAACTGCGCCCATATCCTTGGGTACAGTAAACTGGTAAACAGCCCAAGCCCCCCATGCCCTCCCGCTGCTAACCAGCGTGTTATTTCCACACAATGTCCGAGTGCAAACCAGCCTCAAGCTTTTGTGATTTTCTGAAGGAGCCTCCTCCGCACACCCAGACCTCTCACCCCTCCTCAGAGACCCCTCAGCACCTCAAGAAGCTTTTCTGCTTGACGGTGCTGGGGTGAAGTTACCAACTCGGTGGCTGGAAGGGTTTGTGCAGTGCTTGAACGGTCCATCGGCTCTGAGGACTGAGATAATTCACTCATGCCATGGACTGATCAAAGCAGACACGGGTGTCTGAAGCATTATTTCTGATGGTGCTCTCAAAGTTGTTGTCAGAACAAGGAAATGTTTCATTGCCATTATCAGCTAATGGAAGCATAAACGAGAAAAGGTGTCACAGGGTTACAACCCACGGGTTTTAAATCGAGCACAACACAGGGGAAAGGCTGCAGGACAAAATCTCCTTCTTGGTCAATTCTAGATGCTCCAGAGGCGAGTGAGACGATTCCACACACTGGCTCTCTGGACTGCAATCTGCTTTTTTCCAACCACGTCAGATTTAGACCTCTGAATTTTTATGGCTCTCCTTCCTTCTCATCCACCCACAGAACTCCCAGCGCTGGGCAGCAGCTCCGCTCCCTGCCGGCAGCCGCCGGCTCGTCCTCCGCTGCGCTCCTGCCAGAGCAGGCATCGCTCGGGCGACTCGGCACAACCTTCCTGCTCCCTCTTCCCCCAAAGCCCCTCGTGTTAAGCACCCTCCTTTTGATCACAAGTTCACTTTTGGGATAAGTCAGCCCTTGGTGTGATCCAACCCGGCCAAGGTTACTCCCCCATAAACAACTTGGTCCAGTATTTCCTCAAGGACTTTGCTCTCTTCAATTTTTCCTGCCAATTTCTTGGACAGCGGTTACCCGTTAAAAACCAGCACACTGAAGTATGTAAGATGTTTGTAAAGCATAAATATTTGTTGGATTGTCACACAGGAATACTTCGCTATCTTTCCCATAGTTGGGTAAACTACAAAAACTTTGGTTGTGACAGCACAAAACACTCCTGAAAGTGTGAAAATTATTGCTCATTTTTATGTAAACTGGAGTATTAAAATGTAAATCCCCGTGTTTACATTAACTCATCAGGAGAATTTCAGTTGATGCAAGTAGGAAGCTAGAATTATTAACAATTCTTTCTGAACTAATAGCTTTTTTGCCCCTTATCAGCTGCACAAACAACAATGGATTTTAAATCAACTAAATGACCTGTGAACTTCTCCTAAATGGGGGGCACATAATTCAAGACAGCCAGGAAAGTTTCACAGGAGTCAAGAGGGCTCCTCGCAAGGGGCACATGTGGAGAGAGTTAAAGCTTCAAACCACTGGGTTCCCCCCCCCCCCATCTCAAGTGTCAGCTGTGATAAGCCAAAATTAACAACCCTACACTGTACCACTTCAAATGAAGGGGAAAAAAATGTCTTCTTGCTATTCTAGGTATTTTAAGTTGCATATGAGCGTGGTGGCTAAATATAGACAGTGACAACAAGAGACAGCATTGTCCCTCTGGGCACATTGAATATTATCTCCGAATTCCCATCTTCCTGGGCTGAGCCTCACTTTTGTTCTCTTTTTTTTTTGTTGTTATTTTTCTTACTTAGCAAAGTGTGTATTAACCCCTACTTCGTTTGAGATGGATCAGTTTACGAAAAAAAGTCTTGTGGGTTTTTTTTAAGCAAAGGAAATCCTGGTTCCACAAAAGCACCAGAAAGATTTCCAGTAATTTTCCCAGCTCTGTGTTGCTGCCCCGTGCACAGAGAGCAGTTGCCTGCTGCTTTCTGAGGGGGCTGCCAAGCTATTTGTAGAACGAAGGGGGCATCAATATGAACTTTTCACATCTTACTAAAACAGAAAGCCAAGTTCATCTTTTTAGATTCGAGGTGTCTTTTTCTCCAGGAATCACACCCTCCACTTTCACATTTCAATCAGAAGTTTAAGAATTAAAATCAAGAATTACTATTTTCAAACCACTTCTTAGGAGCACAACGACATTATGTGGAAGCCAGCAGAGTACAGGAGCCTTCGGTACTGAACACAACCAGCCTTCCAAATGCTCCTGACTTCTGAAGTATTTAAATGCCGTTGAGTGAAGCGTAGGTTTGCACTTCATGTACTTAAGGCACTTAGAACATTGACAACGCTTCATTTTTAAGCTGGTTTCTATATAACGTTTAATTTTTAAGGGTATCTATAAATTATCAATGACAGCTGTTCTGAGAAATGTCAATTCCCATCCTCAGGTTGGCAGAATCCATCTATTTTGTGTAACATCCTCTTCCTACTCAAGCAATTTTAAAGCCCTATTGACACTGGGGTTTTGAGTGAGATATTGCACTTCAGGGTTCCATTATTTAGACGAGTCCCCTCCGAACGTAACGATGAAAATAAGTACACACAACTCCGGACTGTACCCCACGGCTCGGACTACAAATGATGAGAGGATCGAATAAGGGACAGGCCCAGATAGGCGATAAAAGTCACCGTGTGTGGCACTTAGGGTTGCTTTTTATTCCCATATGGTGTTAAAGAATAAGGGATAAAAATAATTTCCTGATGTCCACAGTAATGTTGCAAACCCCGTAACAGCCCCAAACAGGCTACTTTCACTTTTTCAAGACCACACAGTTTAAAAACATCTCACCTTTGCTTTCCAGTCCAATACACAGGGTGCTTTCTGCCTCTTTTCATCCTCTATCTAGTAAACGACCGAGCTGATGTCTAGACAGAGACATCCTCTAAATTCAAGGCTAGCTTTTGAGAAAGTTTAATCTTGGAGCACCAACTGCAACAAGTGGTGTGGTTCTGTATGAACATATCATAAAGTGTCACCACGTCTTCTTACACAATTTGTCACGCAGCAGCAAAACAGCCGCTGCCTCCCTCGGAGTCTGTAGTTGTGGAGCACTGTCTCCTGGATGCTGAAATCCTGCTTTCTGGTCATGGCAAACATAAATCAAAGGGGAAAAAAAGAAAATCTGCTCTACTAAATCTATTTACTCTGGGAGAACAGGGATTTATCATCCTGTAAAACAAGTGGTCAATAAGATTCAGAAGTGCTTAGTACAGATCTTGATGAATCGGGATGCCACAGGTGATGCTGTAATTGTGTTTGAAAGGAATCCGCACACTGAAAGGTGAATGCTCTATTTATTTCAGTGTATAGACAGGCTGGAGATTAAATGCATCACAAACATTGTAGGATATTTGGTCTGCATCCCCTCAGGGAGGATCCTGAACAGATTGTCCCAAGAGGCGAAAGCAGTAAGACAGCAGATAGCGCTGCTTTAACAACGAAATCTAAAATGGATATTTTTTTATAGAGCCATCAGAGAAGACTTGGCTTCTAGTGGGTTTTCACCACCGCACAAACCCCGAGCCAGTGAAAAAAGTAAAGTTGCAGTAGCCGGGAGCGGTGGCAAGATGGGGTCGAGGCTGGGGACCCTGCAGGGAACCCACAGAGTCTGAAGACAATTCGCTGGCAAATACCATGTAATGACTCCGGACGGCTGGGGCATAATCCTGGCCTCCAATCACATGATGATTCCCAACACAAAGGGGAGCTTGGTTTTGCACCCAGGACAAGAATTTAGTCCCAAGGACACAAAGGAAGATTAAATCACACAACCATGTAATTAACAAGGAAACGAGGATAGGTATATTGCAACGAAAACTTTGGGAGTCATGAAATTAACCACAAACTAATCCTTTTTTTGTTTTCCCCCCGTGTTTTTGAACTGAGGAATTGGATTCTGCAGCTTTACGTGTCTTGAGTCCTGTTCTAGCAACTTAAACATTGCGTGCAAACAACATCCTTCCATAATGCAACCGACAGTTAGAGTGCAGCACACAAAATACTTCCAAAATGATAAAAAGAGCCTATCTCCCCCAGCTTCCAGCCAGCTAGAATCTGAACTTGGATGGCGCATCCGCATCTGGTTTCACTTTTCAATAACAAAACAAAAATCACAGGCGTCCTTCGCTATCTATGAGGTCCAACATGAACCCTTTCAAACACGCTTTAAGAACTAATTAAATGCTTGTTTAAAACTGAACTGAATGTAAATACTAAACTGAAACTGAACTGATTAACTTGCAACATTCTGTGCCTGATTATCTTTCTGAAGAATGAGCTTTTGGCACTCTGGACGTTTGTGCTGGAGGATCAATTTCCTGTTCGCATCAAGACCGCTAAGGAAATCTTCCACGCATTTGATTCAACTTACGTTTAAAGTGCTCGCTTAGCCTCGGACACGGGACCAGACAAAGATAATGTTTTTGACTGGCTAAGCTAATGTTTTGAATTTCGGGGCTAAACTGTATTAGTTTTGCCGTCAGACTGCAGGCCAAAATCGAAGGATGCTCAAGGCAGTCTGGCCAAGCTGGGGAGAGTCAGAGCTCTCCCTTTCAACCGAGGACTTAGATGCCACAGAAGCTCCTCATATGAGCTCCAGAACGCCTCGGTTTGGTTTAAATTTTCTTCATACAGCAACACGCGCTGGTGGGATCTGCTCATCTTCTGCATTTGATACAGCTAAGGAGGGAAATGAGGTTCATAAGCTCCAGCCTGCATTCAGTTCCAAAGTATTATCCTAGTAGCTAAAAAAAGACACTTTTCTGCTACTGTTGTTCCTTTTGAAGGTTCCTTATTACAGCCAGCCCTTCTCATATCTTTGAAGTTAGGAATTGAGGTTTTTAAGTCCAGTAACAATCCTTCTATATAGTTTATTTCTGTGATTCTTTCACTCAGATGTATAAAGCGTATTCCTAAATTTCATATACTTGTGTTACAGGAACAGAAACGAAACTGCAGACAAGACTGAGGCTCCCTTGGAGCTGGCCCCTGCCCCAGCGAGGATGCAGCTTCTATCAGACAGGATCTACGAGAACAGACAAATGAGTCTGAGGGAGAGGTACTAACCAAACAGCTAAGAGAAAATACGAGAGTCTGCTGCTTACAAGAGCCAGGAGACATTTTTATGTGGCATACTTCTCTAGGAACATCACAGGATTGAAAAAAAAGAAAAAAAAGAAAAAAAACTCCACTGTTTGCACTTTAATACATAGGCAATTTCAGGCTATGACAGAAGAGGCAGCACAACCAAAATTCCTAAACGGAGGCTGTTGCTCTTTTATTGTGATTGTTACAAGTCACATTAGTATGAATTTGTGAAGTGTTTTAACGCATTTTCATTTGAGCTTAATTAATTTTCATTGGAGTTTGAGCTTAATTAATTTTCATAGGAGTCTGAACTTAATTAATTTTCATAGAAGTTTGACAATTTTCTCATTTGTTGTTGAAATCACAACATGAGTTTTCCATATGCAAGGCGAATATAATAATATCAGCTCACAGTCATTTTTGGACTTGTTTTTGTATTTCACAACCAAAACTACTTCCAATGTAAACTGTTAACTGAAGCTCTGACAAGTTTTATAATAAATATTCCTAGCTTTAAAGAGAAATTTGAATATATTCACTTAGTGTATGTTCAAGGCACAGTTTAGGTTTGACAGCTTCAGATTATGCCTCATTTATATGGAGCAGTGATCAAACTCGTTAATATGTGGAGGAACGGAAGGAGCGGAGGATTGTGAATCCAGCAGCATGAGCAAAGTTGTCTCCTAACATGAATAGCTTATGAGGATTTACGTAGGGTGAGAGTTTTCACGGTCCCTTGTGCCAAGGTTTCTGAAGGAGATGGAGACCCAGGTTTGAGCAGCGCTTCTTACGAGCGGCTGAGGTTGCGTGGTGAGAGCGCCTGGGAAGCCGGCGAGGCGCCGAGCGCTGCTCCCGTCCCCGGCTCTGCGCCCACGGCTCCGCGGTGCAAAGCCAAGGGGGAAACACTTCATCTGCCCAGAATCCATCCCCTATGTTAAAAGCGACAGGGCCCTTTCCACTCGGTCAAGGGGAGCGATTTGACACGACAGGTAAGCTGCTTCCCAACTTTTCTCCTCTTGGCTTTCTTGCTGCCAAATGTTGTCTGTGGTGCAAGTGCAATGCCTCAGTAGTCGGGGAAGCGTTCTTGCAGAGGAAACTCAAATCTCACTGCGAAGCAGAGTCTCCTTAAGATTCATTTAATCTTCTGATAACACAAGCTGTGCACGCACAATCGCTGAAGATGATAATCTGCCATATGTAACACTAAGTCTGCTATTATTCCATTTATTAAAAAGTGCTATACTAATGTTTTGTGCATACATGTGCTAAAAAGACAAGTGGATTAGGAGATGGAAATTCAGGGTACTTCTTTCTTACAACGTACGGCTGCCTAATACCTCCCATCTCTTCTGTACAAACGTGCAGCTTAACATGTTTTGTTCAGTCTCCCCTATACGAGAGCTGTGCCAACAGCAGTTTCTCCAGCAAAAGTCAGAGGCCCCCACACCTCAGACTTCTGGGGGGAGGATAAGCTGCAAATCAAAGACATGTTCACTTGTTACTAGCTGTGCTTTTTCCTAAGTAAATAAATCATCAACAGATGTAACTATTAGGGAAAAAGGGAGTGCTGATTTATTTGGCAGAAACTCTTATGTTTCTGAAATAAAAATAAGTGGTTACGGCTGTCTAACACATGCCATAAATGACTTAAAGTGACTAAATTTGATCTTTAAGAGATACAGAGTGGGTCTGAACCAAAAGACAGAGGATGAAGAAAGCTCTTATCGATATTTTCCATTCAACCAGTTCTTACGAGCTAATACAGCCATCGCTGTTCAAGACACAAGGAAGCACTGAAAATGTTACCGATCATTCAGACCTGCAAAACTGTGTGGATTAAAGAAAATAAACACGACCAGGAACATTATATTTCTGTTTGCAATTTTCTATTCACACGCACTGCTTGGGGCAGCTGCCAGGAGAGAAGCTGGACCCCCTGCACATGTGCTGCACACACACTTGGAGAGCATGGAGTCAGCCTCGCATGTTAAGAGCCCATCCAAGCCTCCTGTTCAGGCTAAAACTACTTTGCAGCACATACCCAAGGCACCCATCTGGGAGAGAACACTTCAGGCAGACGGTGCATGCGCTACTGCGCCAGCTGCACATGCGCGCCTGGGCTCTGCCTGGGATTTCCTGTTCAGACCAGGGCACCAGACAGGCAGAAATCCTGGGCAGGGAGCCAACCGTCTCAAATTCTGCCTGGACAAAATCTCCAGGCCAAAAGAAGGAAGGAAGAAAAGAAGGAAAAGAAAAAAGAAGGAAAAAAAAAAACAAACAGAAAAAAAAAGAAGAAAGGAAAGAAAGAGAAGAAGAGAGGAGAAAAGAAAATGAAAAGAAAAAAGAAGAGAGGAGAGGGAAAAGAAGAAAGGAAAAGAAAAGAAAAGAAAAGAAAAGAAAAGAAAAGAAAAGAAAAGAAAAGAAAAGAAAAGAAAAGAAAA
>JANHFX010011395.1:34759-45044 GCA_027560015.1 Chloroceryle amazona
AGAAAAGAAAAGAAAAGAAAAGAAAAGAAAAGAAAAGAAAAGAAAAGAAAAGAAAAGAAAAGAAAAGAAGAAGAGAAGAGAAACAAGAGGATAGCACGGTTGAAGAATACCAAGCTTATTTTAGCACTTCACGGTACTGAAAATATGTTTGATTTTTCATATAATTTATGTGAACTTCAAGGAACCGAAGCTGCAGTTAAAGACAATACACACACAAGGGCAAGTTACTTTTGTTCTATCTGCAGGTACAGATCTCCTGAAGCTCCCTCTACCTTCTCTCCTATTCCTCCCTCACCTGGAAGTTAAACCCAGCTGCATCAGCAAAACTCCTCAGGGCAAGAGCCAGGAAATAAAGTTTATTAATATCCCTCAGCACTGATATCAAAATGCTCTGGGCTCTCGTTTACCCGAGGGCTGATCCCAATTCTAAAGCTGCTTATGTCGAAAACTTCACCTCCCCATTGTTTTGTGCTAGAAAACTAATGACAATCGTGGCTTGTGTTCCTTAATCAAATGATACTTTGAAAGTAGTGACAACAAGACCACTGCTAAATTATTCTGACTGTAACTGTCTCATTACACAAGCTTTGTGAAGCTGGTCCCAGCAAGCTCTTTTAAATTATAACCCACACTACAGTTACCGGTGCTGGGGTTTCTGTTGAGTGTTCCTTACTGCAAACTGCTAGAAACTGGTTCCAGGTAACTTATTAAACGCCATGGCTGATAGAAGTGAAATGGCTTTCCCGACCATCTCAACCTTTTCTGACCTTGTCGATGGCCACGCTTAGTTCCTGCTCCGGACTCTGGGTGTTCTTAGTGCTTTATCTCTGTTAGCAACAGTGCAGAGCCAGACAAATTGCTGTAATGTGCCATTTCCTGACACGAAGCCAAACAGGGAAAACAGTAAAGGGCAGGATTGCTGATGCATTTCTTCACTATTCTGAATGCAAGCCATTAGCAGAACAACCAGGAACATTAGGGTAAGTAACACTTAGTTAACCAGCCCTGGTTATTAACATGGTGTTTCACTCCAGCTACATCATTGCTTTATAAAATTTATAGTTTACCACCAGCTTACACCCAAGGTACGCAGTGCCCACGTTCAGGTCCAACTCTTGTAGGACACGTGAAAGTCTCAGAACACTGAGATTAAGTGATCTCTCAGGCTCACGGGAGAAAAGGATTTTGAAAGCAGTTTATCACTTCTTAGATTAAGAGTTCTTTTGAAAAATTAGTACTGAAAATTTAATCCCATGATCTACGCAATTCAATTTTGGACAACCAACGTCTCTTTTGCAATAGCTGCTGTTTTCAAGTCGAAGCCTGTGGATTTTAAATGCATGTCTATAACGTGATTTATCACAGAAGTATTTATGGAAAGTAAAATGCCCATTTTGCCCCTAGCAGCAGCAGCACCACAGCAGCGCTTTGGAGACCAACAGCGGCATCACGGCCACGAGCTGTGGGGGAGAGCAGAGCTGGTCACAAGCCCTCCCTTTGCTCGTACCCTTTCACCTCCCTATTTTCTTCTTCTTTCTGCTTTTAAATGGAGCTTAAAGTGACTCTTAATCCAAGTATTACATGTAAATCTGAGTAGAGAACATTTAAAAGTGATAATTACTAACCATTTCCCTAGATAATTAGCTTATAAAAAGTGTATTTTTAATGTGGATTGCCAAACTCTCCACTAATCATCTCACACCACTTCCCCACAGTAACAATTATTGAAGAGCAGTTTAAAAATGCATAAACAAGAGCATTTAGTGCTCATTTACTTTAGACCAAACGTCAATAAAACCTCAAGGTACTGTGAACCGGATGCATTCAGAAATTCAGCACGAAGCTACCACAAAGAAACCGCTGGGGCTGGACCCAAGGAGCCTGTTTAACTTCAAACTTACTTGTTCCTTTCCCCACTGCTATTGCTACTTTATAGTTTTCCAGAACTTCCACCTCCAACAGCATCATAAAAAGAAGCCCAGCCTGCCGGAGCACACTCAGCAGGCATTTTCGACCTGGGGAATAGCCAAGACCCTCTGTGTTTGCTCTACTTGGTTGTTGATACCAAGTTTCAATAGAGCCATTTCAGCAGCAGCTTGCCCGTCTCATGTGACACCTGAAAAAATAGGTCGTGTTTCCTCCGTGTGTCTCGGGAAGAGCGAGGAAGCCCTTTTGCTGGGCTCCTCCACGCTCGCCTCCCCTCGTTTCGCTCCGACGCAGGGACCGCGCGGCGCTGAAGGTGAAAGGATCTGAAAGCCAGCTCTATATACAGTATACACACAGCAATTTGTTACTGTGAAAAACCATCTGTTTCTCGGTATTACAATCCTCAGAGGGGAAATTATAGCTAGCGTTCAACATAAAACATCAATTTAAACCATCAACTATTCATAATTTCAATTCTTTATTGGAAACCAAGGACATAAATGTCAGGGAATAAAGCAATATTTCTTTTATTAACTGTTCCATTCATCTGGCTATTAAATAAAACCAGGACCTTAATAAATAGCATTAGCCTTTGTACTGACAGCCACCCCAACTAGCACCATAATTCTAAATAAAATGCATTATATTTCTAGTATCTTTTGGTTTCAAAATAAAAATCTGGATTTAAAGCACTTAAAAACACATGTATAGAGTATTTTTGCAGTGCTGCTGCTCCGGTATAGTTAAACATTTTAAGAAACAATACTGACCAAATAAACTCTCTCTCTATTTCTGCAAGTCTCCAGTCAACCAACTGCCTCCTGATAATACTCCACCAACATTAATATTGCTAAAGAACAGAAAGGATTCCAGTACTGATGCTGCTTGCCTGTTGCCAAATGGAATTATTCTTTTAATCCCCTGCTCCCAGATATGATGCCTGCTACAAAAAATAGTAACAATAGTAATAATATTAAAGGAGCAGGTGGATGGAGAGCGGGAGGAAGGAAGAATGGCAGGGATGGGGAGCGTGTTCTTCAGCGAGCGTCTCATCACCCACTGCTAATGGCAAAAATGGCTGTATTTATGTTGACAGTTACAAAGTACTTCTGCAGCTTGGTATTTAAGAATTACACACAAAAATACTGGAGTTCAGCTGACTGGGACAGCGAATGCAGAGCTCTGTTTGCAATTCTTTTGTGTGGCAAATCAAGGCCGGTCTCCATTTGCTGTTAGCAAGGGTTTGATTGAGAGCTGCAGCATCTAGCAGTGTGTGATTAGGGGAGACTAGTCAGGAGTTTCCCCACATCTTCCAGGGAGAGAAAAAGCAGCATTCTGTAAGAGCTGAGAAGTCTTAAGAAGTCCACAGATTCACTATTAATGTTCACATAATTGTCCATTATTCCTCCCTAGGAATAGCTCCCCTGCTCTTAGTACTGCCAGCATGGGGTACTCAAGAACACCATTATAGGGGAAAGGAAGCACAACTGTAATCAAAACAATGATTATTAGCACGTTCATTTAAATGCAGAGTGAGAAATGAATACAAAAATATTCACTTGAAAGTGAAAGGTAAGAAATTAACTTTTTCCCCATGGACATCAGAAACCCAACCTCAAAACCAGGAATTACTTGTAAATTTTTTCCCTCCCTTCAGAGCACACATTAGTTTCTGCTTCTGCATTTAAATGAATGCGATGGTAATCATTGTTTTGATTACAACTGTGTTTCCTTCCACCCAAAATGGTGTTCTGAAGGACCCCATGCTGGCGATTGGAAGGTTCTGAAGAAGCAGTAATGGACAATTACAGAAGTGATAGCAGCGAATCCACGCACTCTATAGGGCTGCTCATCTCTTTAAGGCAACATTTCTGCACAATTTCTAACAACTCCACGTACACTAAAAACCATCGTGCCCACATTAAGAAGAAACCAGCGTGATGAAAGTACAGCTGCTGCTGCGGTGAACAGCAAAACATCTTTCTCCTTCTCGTGAGGGCTACTGATGGAGATGGAACCAGGAGCGTAAAGTGAAAACTGGAGCACAGGAAGGAAGCTTTGATACAGTTTTCATGCCTCCTGATAAACACGGCTTAATCTCAGAAGCTAACTTCAGCACATATTTGATTGCCTTCAGTCATTTCAACCAACCTTAAATTATCATCTAATCTCATCCTTTCTCTGTCTCCTAGCACATGGCTACCACACCTCCTCCTCCTGCTTTCACTTTTAACTACCCTCCCCTATTTCCAACTCCCCGGCCTGAAGCCTGTCCCACTTTACTGCGCCTGGGCACCAGTAAGCAGGAGCAAAGCCTCCCTCCCGTGTGGAAAGCTGCCTTCCAAATACCTGCCTCTTGTTTTCCACTGGTGAGGCTGGATTTCCAGCGATACCCTGGGCTGTGGCTGATGGCCACGCTCACTCTTGTACCCCCCTTTTTCCATCCACCTCAGCACCATCTGCCTTCCCAAACAACTGCACAGCACCACTGCCAGAAGAGAACCTGTTTAGTTTCTTTCTCTGCTACATTCCCAAGTGGTCAGAAGTTGGGCCATCGAGGGAGAGTCATGAATATGCTCAGGCTCATTAATCAATGTTAAGCACGTTCACCAGCCACAGGGTTAGAAGAGGGTATTGTAATCCAAGAACTCGCTGTGGTACTGTCACGGGGAGCAATGTCAGCTATGAGCTGCTCCAGAGCTGGGGTTTTCCTCCAGATAACTACTCCTGGCTTTCAGATACCGGATACCGTTTCTCATATTTCTTAGGAAGGTGCCTCATAACAGCACCTCCACTCTAAGCACTGAGCTGCAAATGGTGTTTCAGGAACTGTCAGCACATCCAGTTAACCAAGTTTAATAAGATACTTAATTTCCTTACAGTATCTATTGCTAGCATCCCCCAGAACGGTGTCAATTCTGCCCTCCCACCCCTTGTCTCCATCAATTATGATCAACGAGCTTCTGAATAAATGCATATACATACATACTCCAACTAGGTCTCCAATACGTACAGTCAGTATCTATTTACATCAGTGAATGGGGTAAATTCAATCACAGTGTCAGTAGAACCACCACAGACTTGACTCTGCACATTTTTAAGGAGTAAAAATCAGGGCAATCAACTTCTGTCACACCTTGTTACTGCTGCTTTCACATTTCATAGCATGTACTTGAGCATAATGCTGAACAGAGAGCGCCCTGGGATTCTGCTCAAAGAGGAGGACGCCTGGTGCAAAATGCACAATGAGATGGAATCGGGGAGAAAAGGGGCCAAAAAAGGGGAGGGATTGTTTCAAACGTCGGGGATTCCGGAGATTCACTCCCCAGTTCAGATACCTGTAGGACACAGATCAGCCAAAAGCTTCTGGTCACGGTCAAAAGCAGAAAACAAATACAGGAGCTTTTATAGTGGGGATTTATTCCCAGCTCCGAGCGAGGAAGATTCATAGAGGAGAAGGTTTTGTGAGACGCACAATGCAAGACAACAGAGCAACAAATTCACATAGTTGATAGATTAAGTGCGAGAGAACACAAGCCTAAGGGGAAAAGAAGTTAAGAAGAGGTTGGCAGAATCTTCAATAACTGCAGTTAAGGACACAGGTCCAAATCCCCCCCGAAGAGGAGAGTGCAAAGGGCCCAATGGCTAAAGCACAAGCTCTTCCCTGACCTCAAACGAAAGAAGAAAGCCTGAGGGATGAGAGATTTGGGTGAGACTGCCAAAAACAAGTATAAACGTAGAGCATAAACATTTAGAAATAAAATCACAAATGTTCCAACACAAAATAGGAGAAAAGTAGTGAGTGAAATCCAGCAGGCAGCAAGAAACGTGTTTTCTAAATAAAGGAACAGTGGACCGACAACCAAAGGGACTGCTGGCTCACCAGGCAGTGGAAAAGGACATCAACAGGAGCACAAGGGATGTCTTTTTACTAGAAGACTTGCCAGTACATCGCTAACATGAGGAGAAAGAAAGGGAGGTTTTAAACTTTACCTGGAATCGCTTATAAAAGGCTTAGGTGTTCCAAACTTCATAGGCTTTCTTGTTACGTATGCTAAAAACCTGACAAATAATCAAAGACATCGTTACCTTAAAAAGGATCTAAAAAGGCCAAATATGCAGCACACTTTTCAAGCTGCAGAAAATGGAGTGGGAGACAGGGAGGCCGGACACCTTATCAGCAATCAAGAAAAACTCCAGAACAAATAACTACCTGCCTGTGAGAGCCTAGAACAAAACCAGCAGCTAGCTCAAAACTGTCACACTAAAGAATAAAGCCTTGTTACGAGCAACCTCATCTCCTTCTCTGAGATGCCAGGGAGCTGAAAGGACCGAGGAAAAGAGGAAATGCCACAGTTTTAGCTGAGGAAGGCTTCGGCGGTCTCGCTTAGCACACTCTAGGCTAGCTAAGGAAACCTGGGCCAGGCACAGGTTAGGTGTGAGATGGGCTGGGTAGCTCCTTCCACCAAGAGTTACCCCTTGCTGGAGAGAGCTTCCTCCAGGGTCTGACCTGGACCTGGCTCTACTCAACTGTCACCAATGACCTTGTGGCAGATAGAGGATAAATTGATTTAATCTGCAAAGAACTGGTGTGAACAGAAACAACGACAGATGTCAGGATTACATTTCAAAGTCAACTTTACAAACTGAAAAAAAAAAATAACTGGAAAAAGAACAACAAAACAACAGGAAAGAGCACAAAACCCCAAGATCCATCAGGAATATGATGTAAAAGACTACACTTGAGCAGGAAGAACTGGGCACTCAGCAGCTTGGCCAAAAAGGGTAATCTAGGGACAACTGTGGATCACAAATTGCCCACGACTCAACAGTGTCCTTCTGTTTCAAAGGAGGAAGATGCTGTACTGAGACCAGCAAACCCATACGCATTGCCAATAAGATGTGAAGTAATTCTTCTGCTCTAGTGAGTGTTGGACAAAGTATTCCAGCTGAGGCCTTGCTGGCTCTAGCAATTGCATTTCAAAAATGATATCACTCAATTTGAGAACATCCAAAGCAGTGGAAATGATCAGAGGCCCAGGAAACATCATCTGCAGGAAAGACCAGACACGAGAGCTGTTGAGCCTGCTCAGGAATCATTTCTCTAATGAAATCAGTGTCCCTGCTAAGGCATAATAAGCACCAGCCAGGCGAGGAAGTGACAGGGACAGTTCTGTAACGAAGAAGGAACAGGAAAACCAAGCATGAGGTGCTTCAAGATAATTGCTGCTTAAAATGAATAAAAGAATTCCTAGTTTAGGAAAGAGAAGACGATGGGGAAGATGGTCTTTGAAAAAGCTGCACGCTGCTACGAGGAGGCAGCAGCTCATCTGTTCTCCACGTTCTGGACAGAATATGGAGAAATTAACTTAAAAGTTCATAATTAGAGCTAAACATCAGGGCTATTCTGTAATGGAAAAGACTTAAAAGCACCAGAAACTGTTGTCCATGACCCTCTATCAACATGGAGAATTAACAGGACGTTAAACGAACATCTGCCAGGTACAGCTGAGCTTGACTCAGGGCAGATGGACCAGATAACCCCCTGAGCTTCTGCCCAGCCCAGCTTTTCCTCAGAAAATAAAGCACTAGGTAGGTCTCCAGTAAGCACGTATGGTGAATTCCAAATGCTGATTCCCACCCTGCCCCGCACCAAAGGCACGCGTTCTGTATCCACACTCAACAGCCCCAAGCAGAGCTGCCAATATTAACACCAAAAAAAAGCAGCCCGAAACTTGCAGAGAGAGAAATATTTCTGGCACTTTGCTAATAAGCTCTACAGAAGAGTCCAACAGAAGCATAAATCCAACCTTCCTCTCTCCACAGAAATGGTAATGCTTAAAGATCTGCAAGTATGGAGCTATGTCCTGCTTTCTCTACGTGATTACTACTGACTCACTCTATTGGTGTTTCCAATTTCCACCGCTAAAAGGAAAGTTAATTCCTCAAGTGCAATATGAAGCTCATTTATTTTCTCCCAAAAGCTCTTCTTTAAAGCCTATCAGGATGCTTGGAAGGCTCAGTATCCTGAAATTCATCACCGTGATGACAGTGTTGCAAATTCTCATGCCTTGCTCCAACAGGACTGACTTCTTTCTTTAACTGGAAGAAAAAATCAGTTTATTTGTTTTGAAAACATTAATGTTTTGAATCTAGCAGAAAAAAAACCTCCCTGAACCTATTTGCTTTCATCTAAACAACAGCTAATTTGAACTTGAACCTGCAGTCACGTACGCAGAAGGTGCAGGGGAAGAACAGGCACTTTTGGCAGGAAGCAAGATCATTAAAGAGTGGGAAGCTTCACACTTCTCTGACACTTCGTACCTTCTACGTTTAATAAACCTGAATTGAAGTTGAAACAATTGCTTCAGTCATTCAAGAAGAAAATCAAGACTAATAGCATGATTTATAAACAGGCACACTTTCTGGAATATTCCATTCAGTGTGAAAAGAGTTCTTTTGTTGTAAGAGACACAAGGTGTGTTTTTAAGGTGGTGGGTTGGGTCTTGTTGTTTTATAGAAGAAGAAAAGCAAAATCAAACCTTGTACACTACATAAACCATGGCTTGCCACTCCAGCGTGGGTACCACGTTTCCTTGTAGAGTTTGTGGACATCGTAAGCATGAGCAAGAATCTCATTTTCCTTTGCTTCTCACCTAAACCTTTCCAGTAAATATTCCCTTCTTCTGGGACCAGCATTAAGAACATGAATGTTTGCAGAGAGATCTCCTTTGGTCACTTCTGTTTTCGTTAGCACATTCTGACCTGAAGCTGCACAGTCAGAATTGACCTTGTGTCGTGCTTTGGTCAATCTGGGTGCTGAGCTATGAGCTCCTACGGTTGATAACTGTCATCACGTGGATGGAAAAGGCAGTAATTCCACAGGCAACTGAAGCTAAGCTTTTAGAGAAACAACATGTTTAGTCCTAAAATGCATTTCAACACGGTTTTATTGCACAATTGGAAAGGCTTTGAAAAACTAAACAAGGAGCTGACTCACGTACCTGTATAATAAGAAGCAGAATCTCTTCTTTGATTTCTCCATTTTGAGCCAAAGCATACGAAGCCATAGAGACAATGCAACAGCCTCCTAATGAATCTGGGACCGTGCTTCTTTCTTTCTTTCTTTGAAAAGCTGCTTTCACAATGAAACATTTAGGATTCTGGCACAGAACTTGCTCCAAACTATAAAATTCTGAGCATGATTTAACATGAAAACCTGAGGACATCATGCTTTTTGGAGGCTTCCTATGCGAAGCTGTAATTTCCTACTAGCTTCTTACTTGTAGGAAAGAGAAACAGAGGCTGGGGTATTTATTAGTGCTCCAGTTCAGCTGCTCACCACGTAGCACCTCTTCTTAAAAAGAGGAATGGCCACATTACTGCTCTGTGTATTAATCCCCCCACTCCCCCTTCCTCTCTCTCATGCTGCTGGTTATTGCCATGACTGCCTGAGATAATACATGATGCCATTTTTAGGAGCACAAGAAGAATAAATTCTGCCCTAATTTCGGGCTCCCCAAACTACCTGCTTTCCCTCCTCTCTCTCAAGACCTCTTGCTAATTGGCTTTTCTGCATTTCCAGGACCCCGTGTAGCACTTTGAGTGGTACTGCTGACACTGCTGTGCGGGAAACTCATTTACTGGCTTTTTCCTTGGGAGAAAAAGACATTCAAGATGCTTTTAAATGCCAAAATATGAACAACTGCTCTGTGATCTTAAAATGAGCATGAGAGATATGTGTAGCTCATTGCTATTAAGCAGGAAGGAATAGATACCTACAAACTAACCAGCAGGTTAAAAGACAGGAATTGGAAGATTTTGCTTTGATCCTCAGGAACAAAAAAACCTGTTTTACAGAATATGAATATACACATTTTCCATCTGTGTAGAGAGAGGCTTTACTTGCCAGTTCAACACAGCCACGCTTTAACAAGAACATGTTTAACTGCACACGGCAACTCGCAACAGGTTTGGACCATGTAAAATGCAACATGCAAAACCCTCTCAGGCGATGAATCAGTTGCCAAGGAGAGGCAATGAAGATGGCTTCACTTGGAAGATTCAAAGCAAGACTCTAAAAGGCAAAAACTCAAAATTGAACCCCACAACAAAGTACATGTAATACAGTATCCCTTCTAACACACCTTCTTATCCACCCTCAGCATCTTCTGTTCAACTGCTATTCACAGAAAGCTTTGAGAACTTGCATGACTACAAGAGACCAGCACTTAGAATCATACAATGGTCAGGGTTGGAAGGGACCTTAAAGTTCATCTCACTCCAACCCCCCTGCCATGGGCAGGGACACCTCCCACTAGAGCAGGTTGCTCAGAGCCCCATCCAGCTTGGCCTTAAA
>JANHFX010011395.1:45144-65393 GCA_027560015.1 Chloroceryle amazona
ATATACATATAAAAAAAATAATATAAATAATATAAAATATTATGTTATATAACTGCTATAAAAATAATATAAATATAAACCCCATTAAATACCCATGATTACAGCAATCTAGTCAAGCTCCAGATAAAAAACCTGGGATAAAGCTGCCAGACCAGTAGCTAATCTTAACACCAGGCCCAATATTGATTGAGTCTTGCTGGTGATATTCTGGCAGTTTGGGGTTTTTTTTTGTGAAAAATCCACTTTCATTCTGCAAAAAAAACCCAAACAACCCAAACCCTCAACCTTTCCTTGTTCAAAAAGTAAAGCAAGATTTGCTGTGGACAGTAAAATTCACGCCTCCTGCTCCCAGTGGGGGAAAGCAACATTACTTGCTATTGAAAATAACTTTTGCAATGTAAACATTTTTTTTTCAGGATCCTAAAAAATAAGACTGATTTTAAATTACAGTCATAATAAATCACATCTACCCAAACTCACTTTCTGAATAAACCACAATCAGGGAAAAACAACTTTAAACTTTCCACCATCAATTTGCTTTCTGAGCAAAAAGCTGCATTACAAATGCAACTGAAACACCAACTGCAGCTTCTCTCCATCTCCAGCCACCATCCAGCCACGAGCAACGGCTGCCACTCCAGAAACTGCCTCCTGGACACCCGACCATCATGCTCTTTACTTCCCAGAGAAGGAGGTTAAATCAAGCTGTCCTTGCACAGGGGCACAGCACACCTACAAAGCACTGGATCTCTGCATTGGAGTCGATATTAATCCTATATTTCTAATTTCTGCTTGCTCACAGCTTCTGAGTGCTCTATAAACACCCCTGGGCTCCATCTCCTGCTGACTCACCCGCACATTTTACCCTTGCATTGCTTTTCTGGAGCTATTCAGCCTCAGTACTGGTCCTCAGTCAGTGTTCCAGGCTGCTTAAAGCAGGGCACGGGACAGAGAAAAGGAGTCACGTTGTCTAACCTACAAACACTGCTGTAACAGTTGGAGGAGGAACTGCTTTGCACCTTGCAACCATCCAGCCCCCAAGCAACCTCCCTCATAGCCAACCGTGGCTTCAGTTGTTTAAAACATCAAGTTAAAAATAGGAAGGAAACCAAGTCCTGATCTGAATTGTCACCAAGCTGCTGCCATGACCTCAGGCAGATCTTTTACCTTGCACATAAATGATATTTTTTTCTTTACCGTGGGATACAACCCTGAAGGAGTTCCAAAGCATTTGGAGGGACAGTAGCATGAAGGACTGAATGCAATTATCAGTGTGCAAAAATTAACTCAAGGGATACTACTGTTGAAGAAAAGTTATTCCTGACCCTCCTCAAATGTTGTTTGTTACAGCAGTCATGAATAGCTGAGGTACTCGCAGGTTGGGGGTGCTAGTAAATGAAAAGCTGGACATGAGCCACCAATGTGTGGCCAGCAGATGGAGAGAGGGGATCCTGCCCCTCTACTCCGCCCTGGTGAGACCTCCCCTGGTGTACCGTGTCCAGCTCTGGAGCCCTCAGCACAGGAAGGACGTGGACCTGTTGGAACAGGTCCAGAGGAGGCCACGAAAATGATCAGAGGCTTCCAAACAGCAGCTGGCTGGGCAGTGGGGCAGTTGGGAAACATCATCTGCTCAACAGGTCACCTCAAGAGCTCCTCGATTCATGAAGCTCAAAAGGCTAAAGTATCTATATTAATACATACGTATCGTGGGAGTTTGGTTTCATATTCTTCACATTCCTTGCCTTAGAATGTCGGTTATGGGTGAGAAAGAGGAATCTGGTCAATAAGGAAAGAGTTCTGAGGATATTGGTAATTGATATTAATAGGAAAAGAGAAAGATTCCAGGAGAATATACAGTTACTTCCTGCATTAAAAAGGACAGAGGAATGTGAAAACACTACTTCAGAATTCAAACTGCAGAATCCACTTTCCTGGTCATCTCTACAGTATTTTTAATGGTGTGCTCCAAAAATCCTCTGCTAACAAGGAAAATGCCAATAAATGCAGCAGCGGCCCGTTGAGGCTACCGAGTTGGCTTTCTTGAAGCTCATCAACTCCGGTACCATGACCTTTATTTCAAACAGATCTTTAACAGCACCGGTCTCATTTTGTTTCAGAGGACCTGGTGCTTTGCAAGGAGAAGGTGCCAAGCCAAGCAGAATGCCACTTCGCAGAGAAGATCCCGGCTGCCACGCTACAGGCCCTTTGAGCATGGGCAAAATGCAAAACCGGGGAGGTGTGAAGGGGTTGTACGGTTCTGATTTGTTTGCTTGCTTAGATATGGATAAAGCCTACTTCTTTACAAGGTATTGCTATTATCTTAATCAAGAAAAGTGCAAATATTTAATTTTGGAAAGTTTTGCAGAGTCAGAATTTTGTGTTTTGTTCCCAGTCAATCCAGCAGCTCTGGTTAGTGGCAGGAGTGAAAAACCAGTAGTTATGGTGGTTTCATTGATGGTGGTTAATGGAAGTTATAATCAAAATACAAAATATCTCTTTTGCTGTGAGAATTAAACCAAAGTATTACTCCTAAGGATGTTACCTTGGAATTCAAAGTAAAGCTACAGCTATAAGAAACCATCAGGGAATGCCTCTCAATGAACTACCAACATAACCAATCTTCTTGTCAAAACCACTCTCTACTATAGAACATGAAGCCACCGAATTAAAATACTTCCTACCCTGTGATGTAGCCCTTAAGCTAATGTTTGGAGAAATACAGGGGAACATATTAATTCAGTTCTCCATATCAGATTATTAATAGGTGACAAACCAGGAACTCATTATGGGAGTGAAAGAAGTCTAGAAAGAGATAATCACATTTGTTGAATACTGAAGGATAAAAGCTGGATCAGATCAGCCTGGCAGGATCTTAGAAACACAGATCATAAAAATAACTCCTCTCTTAGAGCCATCAGCTCGCTTGAGGTGCTCCAGAGCACACTGAACAACTACAGGCTCCATCCTCCAGCTGGGAGAAATGCAGAGGTTACAGAAGGTTAGGTCTCTGCCACCTGCACTACAAGCACTGAAATCTGAAAAATACTTTGAAATGCATTATCCTGTCATGTAGATTAAGGGAATTTTTCCTTGTCCCAACTCCCTGTAACACTGCTTTTCTGGTTATGGAATGTCTGAGAAAACCCATTCAAGAGAAGCCAAAAAACCAAACGAACGATTTCAATAAGAACCTCGATAGCAACAGGACAGCAAACGCCACAACGCATTTACAAGTGATGAAAAAGAAGAACAAGTCAGGTTTCTGGATGCATTTTCAGTTGTAGCCCTGATTTAAAGGAAGACTCTTGTTGGGGGAGTTAAGTGCAGACATGGTTTTGATCAATCCTAAATACCTAAACACCCTATCGTTTCTTTGGCGTCACTTTGCTCTGTGCTGAACTGTATTAAACCCGAGCTGTATAACTCTGGCTATTTATTCTGTATCGCTGCAATTATCTGAAGTGAATTTTCCAAGATGATTTGTAACTCTCTTTACAACTGTAATTTAATGGAGTCAACAGACTAAGCGGTGGAAACTAGAAGAACAGTGCAAAAAATGGTAATTTTGCGATGGGAAGTTGGGACTTGCCATTTCAAATTAGGAGAAACTGTGAAGTGGGCATTACTGACAAGGGGAATACAGTAATTGGGGTTGATTTCTTGGCACGTTGCCGAATCCTCTGACTAGCGCCTTGCAAGTTAATTATAGCTCTCTTAACAGAGCGGGGCCACTTCGCAGCGACGCAGCGACGATGCGCGCACCGGCCTCCCGTGAAGCAACCTTGGAGCGTTATGGGCAAAAGAACTTCACCTCTCAGGCCACGAAAGGGAAGCCACGTGGAAATTTGAGTGCGACAGGACGGTCGAGAATAAATAAATAACCTTTCAGGCTTTTACAAGGGAACAAAGAAGCATCTGTTTAACCAAAAGGTCATCGTTTCATCCATTAAAACGAGTCACCTGTATCCAAAATTCAAGAAGATTCTTATCACTAACCTTTGATTTTAACTAGTAGTATTTAATTAATTTGGCAGAACTACATAAGTCCTTCCCGAGTGATAACTAGCTCCCCTCTTGGGTTCCTTCTGTGATCATTCCCTTTGATTAACTTTACTGTATTTACTCAAATTAACACACGTATTTCATACATGTTACAACAAATTAGAACAGAAGAATAAAAAAGCAGCCTGCCAACTTAAAAACTGAGCAAGTGGAACTTTTGAATTAAAGCAGACAGAGTTATTAGCTGATTATTATATGGAGAACGTTCAGAAGAAAGAACATGCCCTTTCCATTTTCATTTTGTATTACTAGTGATTACATGATATATCTTAAATTATAATTTGAGGTAAAACTATGATTAAAAATAATTTAAATATTGCACAACAAGTTAATTGCTCTGGAATTTCTTCATCTTTGTTCCTGTTCTTTGATTCAAAGATTCTGCATGCAGGGTATCTGCTCCCTGAGTCTCGCCCAGGGTTAGGACTTCCTCAAGCACGTTGCTTGATGGGCTCTACCAGGGACAGATGGTGATGGAAAACCACTGGGGACCCCCTTTAACAGATGCCACGTTTGTGGCAAAGCATTACTGCAGGCCAGGAGGCAGAGATACGTGGCACCCACAGCACCTTTCAGTATTAAAAAGGAAAAACAGAATAAAGGAAAGGACCAACCCTCTCCCCAGCCATCTGAACTTGGGCATAGTATAAGGAGAGAGGTGGCAGCTAACAGGGTCTGCTGTGTCACTGTCACCAGATGTCACTGCCTTCACCACCAGCCCGTGTGTTTTCAGGGCTCAAACTGTCCTTCTGAACAAGTCCAAAAAACTCTTCACAACATCATTCAGGAGAACATGCCATTCACCTCGAAACCATAATCTCTCCTTGCACTGCAAGTGGAAAAGCTTTCCCAACAGAAGCTATTCCAGTCGATCAGTGTTAAATCACTCACGCAGGGCATGGCCGAGCAGTATCCCTTCAGGAAAGGGATCCTGACCTGGCTCCCCTTCTTACAGACAAGCGTTCAGGTCATCGACCCAGACCTCATCTCAGATCGTTCTCTTCACCTTTGGATGAGTCGTCTGGGAGCAACCATTCCCAGTTAAAACTTTATCAAAACATCTTCCCATGAAGAGTCTGGTTTGATCAACTGGCACCTCGAGACAATTCTTTTATGAGAAACATTCCCAAATACCTCTGCTTGGGGAATACTGCACTTCCAGCTTTGAGGCCAATAACAGGCTTCCACACGATAAGATGGAGCTAGCCCAGAATAAGGCAGTTGGTGAAATTTAGGAGTCCTGTTTGGACCTGCTCACTTCAGTCAATGAGAAAAGCAAGAACTCGAGGCAACTTTCTTTAGCTGGGGTCAAATTAGGGGAAAGGAGAAGCTGTGAGGTTGTCTGATTTTTTTCAATGCAACCACGAAGAATCAGTCTCCTCGGATGAAAAAAAAAATGAACAGAAGACGGTGACTATGCCTTTGCTGCAAGGAGAGAAATCATTACAGCACAGGAACTCCACTTCAAATACATCTGTTAAATTCTTTATGGGGAGTTTTATCCTGCAAGATCCAAGAGTTGAGAAACGTGTTACACAAACAAGTGCAAATAATGCCACGTAAAGATTAGTGACCGGTTTGCCAGTCTTGAAACAAATACTTTTAAATATAAAGAGAAGTAAAATGGGATCAATGTAAGAACTATCCCCAAGCAAGGGGATGGGAACACGTGGGCAGTGCAGGATAAGACCACCTCCTTAGCAGCACTGCAGCTGGATCTGCTTAAACCAGAGCTGAGATTCTACCCAGAGGTTTGTTTTTCCAGTTCTTCCTTAGTGTGCATTTCTACTTTGCTATTTCACATGGATTTAAGAGAGGCAGACAGAATAAGTACAACCCGGGGTATATAAACTAACTTCCTGTATAAATAAGCCACCAAAATTAGTCAAGACTGCCAACCTGACAAAAACAATACTAAAAATTCAACCATCTCCATGGAAAGAAAACAGCACCACTCATCTTGCCAACCAAAAAAATAAAGCCCAAGCCATTAAATCTCTGGTAAAAATTAACAGATAGACCCATGAGAGTCATGAAGACACTAATCTGATCAGTCATAATCACGACACCAAAAGAGGCTGAGGAAAGATGAGATGGCAAGACGTCGAGGCAGCGCGTGCCGGCCAGGAGGAAGCGCATCCGCTTCCCTCCAAACCAGATCACTCGTGTCCATTGGGTACCCGGAGCGCGCCTCGATCTCCTCACCGTTCCTAAGAGAGGAGGTGTTACCTTGTCCTGGCAGATGTGGGAAATGACATGTCCTCGGACGTGAAATCGCTGCCTTTTCAAACCTTGCTGCTTTACAGCGCATCCAGCACTCTGACCCGATCGATCAGTTTCCTGAGCTCCCATCTTTTTCGGGTTAAGGGTTAATTACCACTAAGAGATACCCTGATGGTCAGCAAATAAAAATGAAACTCTTATCCTACAGGCATCTACCGTCTGTGTTTTCAATTACGGAGCTCCTTGTAGACAGGTACTCACCCAGCTGGGTTTGACACCTCCTGCTCAACGCGACAGAAGAGCAAAACAAAAGGCCTATCAACAGAAACTGGATTAAGAGCTGCCGCCTGTTTTTCTAAGTGACCGCTGCCAGAACTAAACACGGGAAATTTTCATTTGTAACCATTTTAGTACTGCAGTAAGCAAAGAAAATACTTTCAATGCAAAACTATTTTGCTGCCACCTCTTTAGTCATCTCTCTCCTGCCAGGGAAGTGTCCTGGATGCCAGTGCCCCTGCCCAGCAAGTTCACCATCAATTACACGGCCGGCTCCTTGCCCCTGCTCAATAACCACGCTCAGCATCAGCTCCTGGTAAACATTCCTCTTCCACAGCTGAGAGCAAAGCTTTTTTCTAGGAATTCCTGCAGCCTCTGGCATGGTTTCCTACACTGGCAGGTCCAACCTAAGGGCCAGAATAAACACGTAGTGTTCACAAAGCATAAAGTAGTCTCAGGAGAAGAATCTGTCCTGAAAGACCAGGCAAGACTTTCGTGACGCAGCTCCAGCGATTTCTTCGTCCAAAAGAAGGTGCCAAAGGATAGGGGGTAGAAAGCATTCTACTGGCATCACCAAGGATAGATCCAAAACAAATCAGGGCAAGCAGCTGAGAGTCTAATGTCCAGCTTTAATGTAAAATCATAACAGCAAGTACAAAGCAAACAACAAACTGCCAAATTTTGTTCAACAAAATACTAACTTTATACAGCTAGGAAGTTTCCTCAAAGCAATTAAGATGCTTTCAACAATCAAAAGGGTTTCTTCACCCAATATTTTTTGTAAATTCCAATAAATGATTAGTCCCTGGAGTCCTGGTTTGAAGAAAGTAGGTAAATTTGTGGGGAGAACAGTCTGATTTTTGATGTTCTCATCGACCTACCAGGAACTACCTCCTAATTAGCTCCTGCATGAGAAAGACAATAGAAAAGTGCAGCTGAAATTTTAAAAGAATGAAGATTTCCTGATGATTTACAGATTTCCAACAATCTGTTCTATTTGAAACGTGTTTATCTACAAAGCATCCTGCCAATATTAAAGCAACACATAATGGCTACTTCTCCTTCACACAGAATTACTCTGCCACGTTGGGTAGAAAACTCTGGCATCTACCCACAACTTCAGCAGAATACATAACACTCTCCCTGAGAGCTACTGGGAAAAGTCAAGGTACTCATACTGAAAAATATATGGGTTTGTTAGCTGAGTATCACAAAAATACAGCTTGACATAGTCCAGCAGTAAAACAAAGAAGGGAAATACTAGAAAAATACACACAATTCCCTGAAAACTCAAGTGAATGTTCCAGATCCCACTTTGACCTTTCCAAGTCTTTCCTTGTAGGTCAAGTGTCTGTGTTATACTGCACCTCATTTAATTTTCTCTTTCTCTCACCTCCCTTTCTGCTCTAAAATAATACAGAAATACTGAAAAGCAGCCCATGGCACATCTACCGCCGCTGTACCAGCAGAACTTCTCTATCCTGACCGAAAGAACTACGACACTTAAGAATTGGGGGAAACTGTTCAAGGTATTTTTAGAATATTGATAAGTGAATAATCTTTGGATTGAAGAATTCCAATTAAGGAGCAATTGTTTTCCTTTCTGGGAATTTGCTGGTACCAGCCTAGGAACTCCACCCAGCAGCTTTGGGAGTTGTCTTTTCTTACTTAGTCATCCAGCTTTGGAAAGCCTCCAACCAAAGATCCCAACCTGCAAGACCCTGCTTTTGAAAAAGGAAATGTCATGATTTTTATTCACTATGCATATTTTTTTATTCCACCCACTGATATTAAGGTTACCATTTCCTTTTTATCCAGTGAAATTCACTACAACTCAGAAGTACCTCTATTTTTTTTCCATAGATTTAAATACCTTTCTCTTGTTTTGGCTCCAGAATATTAAGCTTAGAAAGTGAACATACTGAAGACCAAACACCAAGGTTCTTTTTACTCAATCTTTTATTAAACAAATTCTGCTGTTGGCACCACTTGTGACTGTGCATCACTGTATAAAATCCACACTGCACACACGGGATTTGTTCCCAAATAAGAAGTGGGGGAAAGGGGGAGTAGAAGCATAGTAGCCACAAATAGATCTGCTTGCCATTTGGAAACCATATTTCACTGACATTTAGAAGCCAATCTTCTAGCTTTTAGAAGCTGTCACCACAAGAGAAAACGTGCAACTTTTACTAAATAGACCTTTCAATACTATTGTGTCTAAGGGTCTTAAATAACTGAATTAACATCTAATGCTTGTTCCAAGCACAACACAGTTACGAGTTATCCCTTTATTGTTTTCTGTGGTCAACAAATGTAGCTATTGAATGTTCTGGACTTTTAATTGATTCCAATATCCCAGTCTGATTCCTGGCACCAATTTTCAAAGATCAGGTAAAGAATATCACACTAGATTTTCTGTTATATACAAAGTGTATCTGACAACAGGTAAATCCTTCCATAAGACTGGGTTATTGGACTACTAATTGCCAATTTTCCTACTCTGAGAGTAGGAAAAAGTCTGTACATTGGTAAAATTAAATTATTAGTTTCAATAAAAATTCTTTCTTAACAGCACAGATTTGGTAATAAGATTTTATATAACATAATTTACACCTGACTGCATTTCACTTCCAATTTTTTTCTAATCCTGCAAGGTAAAAAAGCAAATCCTGCTGAAAAGGACACGCAACTAATGCCAAAGTTTCAATTATAGACTTTCTACCTGGCAGTAACAAGTCAGGACTCGTGAGCCATTTTCTCTTCCTTCATCTTGCTAAAAGAAGAAAGAAACCTAGAGATGCTATTAGCACTTAAATATCTGTTTATCCTTAAATGGTGCAGATGATATCCTATCTAAGCATTAAGCATTTACTTGCATCAACAGGGAAAACCCCCACTTCTTCACCCTCTTTTGTAGAAGTGAAAAAAATAAAACCAACAGAGAAACTGTTACTGAGAACTGACAACCTGTAAGTGCTTACATTTTATTTTGCATCTTTTCCAGTCCCTCTCCCCTCCACACTGGATAGGGTCACACGTGCAGGCGTGAAGTGGTGGTGCAGTTAAAAGGGCATGTTCTTAAAAGACTGTAAAATTTAAAGGAGTAAGTGAAGAAACCAGACAATGATGCCCCTGAACCCTCTCAAAATTCCCATTTCTTCTCTTAACTGTATTCTGAAATACGCAGGTATTTAAAAAATAATAAACTAAATCTGTGCAAGAACTTGGTCTGTGATCATCAGCAGCCTAATAATGGACTTAGGGAAAAGTTATCAAAGTTTGTCATCCCATGTCTGTGACCAGACAATCCCTTTTTTAGGGTCAGAAAAATGAATGTCCGATTGGATTTTACACAAGATAACAAAACACTCGTACCCACCAAAAGCTGCTTTTCTTCCTGAACAGTAGTTCAACAGCATCCACTTTGCCAAGTAATCCATCTCCCCAAAATACTTCTAACATTTCAACAGCTCACACGCAAAACATGTTGCATCTCTTTTGTCTTTTATTAAAATAAGTAAATAAATAAAATATCTTTTTTTTCCTTGCTCCAGAATTAGACCGACTTGGACAATAAACCAGTAATATTCAATTTTGGTCCAGCAGGAGGTTTTGAGAGTCAAATACCCTATAAATCATCCTGTCTGCACTTACTATTTTACCCAGTTATGGCTCGGGTAAAAAAATACCTTCTCAGATGCTATTTTCAAAGACTTATTTTACATGTATTCAGACATCTGAAAATGTGCTGACACAATTGTTGGGACAAAGAATTTACTGGGAAAATATGTCCATTGGAAAGATACTGCAAAGCACTTGCTCTAAGCCACCATTATCAGCTTCATCTCTAGGTAGAACTGCTTTGTGTGTACACACACGTAAATATACATGCACCAATACACTGGCGTGGGTGCATTTTCCCTGGCTTACAGTTTAAGAATTAACAGAGTTTTAAGTAAACAATATGAATTTACAGATTACTTTCTTATTTAAGTAAATTCTTACTTATTAAAAGTTCTCTTGGAAGTCTGGAGAGTTTCTTGAGCAAATTATGGCTTATGGGGGATCAGCAAGTAGTATCCTCCATGAAAGACAGCGGTGAGGAACTTTAGGGTAAAAGCCTACAGAGATGCAGCTGAGCATCCAACGGCACTTACGGGCTCAACTCTTGGTACCTCAGTGCTGACAAAGAACAAAGACAGCTCTAACACTGGCGAGCTGCAACTTTAAGTCTAAAGATGCTCATTTTTTGGCAAAGGCTATTACTGTTCAGTAGAGCTTGTCTTTATGTGCCACCATCCAGTGGGGAAGAAGCCCTCACAGCATTAAGCTTGCTAATCTCCTGAGCAGAGGGAATTGCCATTAAAAATGCTATTTAGACAGACAGGCTTCTATGAAAGTCTGCTACACAGGCTCATCAAACTCATTAAAACTAGCTTTAAGTCCCAGGCTTGGGACTATAATCCCTTTGAGAAACTGGCAGACTGGGCTAAGAGAATAAAGAGCTGGTAGTTGCTGAACTTATCGACCTGTGGGCCCCATTCACCTCGTGGTCAGCATGGGTAAAGAACACACCACAGTGCCCATCTTCTCAGGTATCACCATGAACGTGCCATTGAACACCAGCTCCTTCTGGCACCGAATTTAAGCACAACAGCAGAATAATCTCTTTGGAAACTACATGCAGACTTTGTGTCCTTTGGTTCAATCGCAGAAAGGATGTTGACCTGTGGCAGCATCGAGACTTCAGCCTCTGCACAACGTAAAAACACCTCCCGTTGGTGTCTGTACCACCTCAGGGTGAAAGTTCTCTTTGAGGTGGCACGGTACAAATTGACTGAGTGTCCCTGATGGACTAACAGAAGATGGCTCAGGTGCACACCTCCCACTGGCAGAGGCAGTGTTTGGATGGGCAAGGTGAGCTCTTGTGCCGTGCCACAGCGCACAGCCTCGTTAAAACCCTCCATCAGCAGCTCCAACATGCTGTGCCACGGCTGGGCACTGGGTCAGTCCCGGGAACGGACCTTCAGCTTGCTACGCAAGTACATAAAGTACTGGTAGAGCTGATTTTCAGGTTTCCTCCTGCCTACAAAGCTGCTGCTGCCCAGGGGGAGGCTGAAAGAACCAAACTCAGAGCTAAGGCAACAAGGAGGCAACGTGCAGTATCGCAGGCATCTCGTTTACAGAGATGCAAAAGCAAAAGCCTTAACTTGAAAAGGCTGCAAGACGCAGGAGTCACCGAACAATGTCCTGCACAGGGCCTCAGGATTTGCTCGGGAAGTCCCT
Source organism: Chloroceryle amazona (assembly GCA_027560015.1). Lineage (NCBI taxonomy): Eukaryota > Metazoa > Chordata > Aves > Coraciiformes > Cerylidae > Chloroceryle > Chloroceryle amazona. The sequence goes on from JANHFX010011395.1 coordinate 56,995, forward strand.
GCACGGGGACGTTTTCCATCACCCCAGGTCCTGAGAGGAGCACAGCAAGCTGCTGTGCAAGGTGCTGCCTCTCGACTGACCATCGGCTGAAGGACTGCAGGAAAAAGCTTTGACACTGAGTTGCAGCCTTCTGATACTAATTTTCTAGGTAAACGTAACAGCAGTCTCCTCAAAATGCCACCAGGAGGCTGGATAGAAAGATTCCCAGTACAGTGACTAGACAGAATGTAAAACCATGAAATGAGAATGTTCCCTGTGGGGTCGAAGCAGTAAAAGAGATTCTGATTAAGTTGCATTACCCAGATAGAAGCAGGATCTCAATAATTTACAGCCAGAGACAGGATAAGTGTCCATTAGCATTAGTGTCTATGGATGTACACTTTCTTTTTTTCCACATTTTTAAGGCCTCTGAGACCATGTCTGGGTCTCTGTCTTTGCCTTTTCCTGGCTCTCAAGAACCATTGAAGTAAAGCCCCTTCCCTTCATGCAGAAGGGGAGACTTCCTCTTTAGCATCCTCTGTCCTCCCAAATGGAAGGTAAGGAAGAAGGCAAGATTATTTGATGTGAATCTGGACACGGTAAGTGGTCTCTAATGGTATCTAGAACACAAAATTCAGGATAATTTTAAAAAGTTATGAGGTTGGCCATGATCCAAATTGCATAAGGACACATCACAGCGGGATGATCTTCAGATGTGTCAGTGGCTCTTAAGCTTAGGAACAATGGAGCCTGGGTTTTGCTGGTTGGTTGGTTTGTGTTTTTTTAATGCAGTAGCCTTTCAGCATCAGCAATCTTGAAAAGGGCAAACTTGAAGCCAAGCAAAAATGCAACATGAAGTCCTAACAGAAGAAGAAAACCAAGCTAGATCAATCATCACAGAAGACAGGTCTCCTAAGTTTAATGGTGTCTAAACCTCCATCCACGTGTTCTTGCCCTTTTTACCTTCAGAAACCAATGCCAAGAGACTCAGCTCATCTGTGCCTCTTCCGCTAACGAGCGGTGAACATCCCACTCCAATACCCCTTTCCTCCCAGAAATGATTACCTGAAGAGTTAGAACTAATGTGACCAAAATCCACACCACCACCCCAGCTTCTGGAGGTTTAAAGAAACCACTGCAATGGCTTTACCGACAGGTCAGAAGTAGCTGTCTGTCCAGTCTCCAGCGGGAAGCAGAGGAGTTGGAATATGCAGGTAGAGGTTTGGGGTTGGTTTTTTTTAACTAACAGCTTTATGTTCAGGGTACCTACATTTCCACACCTACATTTTTGAAGCGAGTCTTTCAGAGTTACTCCTTGTGCTCCCCAAATTCCCGAGACTGAGGTATTTCTCAGACTACCAGTACATCACAATAAAAAAAAATAAACACAAACAAAACCACCCCTGGGCTGGCAAGAGCATAGTGATGGTTTTTTTCTTTACTGTGTCCCCTGTTTGGGGCAGACAGGACATCCCTATGCTGATTCTGGCTCCCAGTTGCAGGAGATGAAGGCACCATTCCCTGGGGATGAACTGGGATCATCTCCCCGTCTTTTACTTCTCCAGGCTGCTTCAAAGCGGAGGAGGAAGGCGAGGGTAAGAAGCTGCCAGCCACTTCTCCAGCTGACTAGCACCAGCCACCCAAGAGGTGGTTGCAATGCTGTGTGTATCTAAAGCTTGTAAAGCACTTTAGGAAGCTGCAGGATGAAAAGGACTATATAAACGTAAGATATTATTATTATTAAACCAGTGATCTGACAAGAAGAGACAGCTTTTCAAATCTGTACAACAGCTTGAGCTGAAGAGATCAGGGAGTCCAATTTGAAAAAATAATAATTTGAAACGAACTTGAGGATTAGAAGTGGCAGCTCTTTTGTGGATTCTCCATGGCAGGTAAATTTAGTAGGCTACTTTAATTTTGCATCGTTTTAACTCCTGGCAATGTCCTGTGCATTGAATCTGACAGAGAGACAGAGTGTTTGAAGCTGTCGTGGCTACATTTTAGTCTCCCAATTTTACAATCAGTGTTTGAATCTGCTGCTACAACTCTGGGTACAGAGATCAGAGGCTTATCAAAGAGGCATCCATTTCAAAGACAAGCAGCAGCTTTGACTTCATTCCTTCAATGCTTAAAATTCCTGAAAAAGCAGATGAGCATACCACAAAACAGGTCTGAAGGAAGTCTCTCTATCGGCTGCAAACCTCTTCCAGTATTAATTTTTTAAGGCTCTATTTCGGTCTCCCATAAACGGAGTGTGTTTAGCAGAGATAATCCTCTCAACAGGTGAGTTTAATATACGCCTCCTCCTGGAACCGAGGGTACATTCAGAATGGCTTATTGCTTTATCAAGCATTAATTGAAGAACTACTTCAACCGGTTACCTGATTTGCTTTTTTTTGACTGAAAATATCTTCCCTTTCCTAACAAAGCAGCAGTTCGCTCCTTTATTGCTGCCCTTCTTTTAACTGGCTGGGTGAACCGAGTGCACTGCAGGCAGCACTGGGTGGTGCCTGTGGGAGGGTGGCACGGTTTAAAGGTACCCCACACTCCGGGAGCGCTGCACAGCTGCAGGGTGCTGCCATCCACAGTCAACTCTTGCTTTTAAGCTGAATTTCACCATTCACCCGGTTGATAACATTACTGATGTCGTCAGCATCCCCTCCCGTCAAGGCTGCAGTCAGGCTGGTGATGGTCCCCGTTCACGTGGGACCCCCAGCTGCTCTGTGCAGTGCAACATCCCCACAGAGGGCACAGCACGAGAAGAAATTGTGCCAAATCAGAATTAACTTTTACTGTTGTCAATTCTTCCTTTTAAGCTACAAATACGTTTTGTCTGTTTCTCTAATATGGAAGAGAAAGGCATTTCAAGAACCCGAGCCTTTGTCTTCCTTCCCTCCGCACAGACGCGGCAGCAGAACTGTCCCCACACGCTGCCTGTCACCAAGACCTTTGTCCACTCACAAGAACCAGCCTCTCCCTTGACTTTTGCTAGAAAGCAAGAGCGGATTGCTAGGAAGTGCCAAAGGGATGAGCAAATCTGATCAGAGTTCTTCCAGCTGAGCACTGCCCAGCCCAGGAAAGCCCTGCAAAGGGAGCAGTGGTTTGTGTTCCAAGACAGTCAGCTGCCTTAGCTCTTCTGATGGGCACCCAGTGACGCAGGGTAAGCTGGCTCCTGTCAAGGTGCTGCAACCCCAAGCCCACCTCTAGCTGCTTTTCTCACCGCAAACCTACTGCTTCTTATTTACCCCCTCCAGTTCTTCAGCTGCTCATCAGCAGGAGTCAGAGACAAAGAGGATAATCAGCAACAGGTTAATTTGTCCGACTGAGCCCTCGGAGATCTGGCATTTCGAACTTGCAGTACAGCAGGGTCCTCGAAGCCGTGCTCAGCCAGGCGGCTTGAAAGGGAACCGCACGCCTCTGACAGCCAAGGGCAGCAGCCAGGGAACACATTAAGCTGCATTTGAAACCCATGGTCATACCAGCAGACTTAGCAAAGCTACACTGCAGGTGTAGACATGCCCTAAAGTGCACTGAAAGTGCGCAAGAGTTCAGCTCTTCAGTGCTCAAATCACTTCTGACAAACAGGACTGAGAAGTCTTAACACATTTGGGCATTTTCAGAAAGCACTCCCAGCGCTATCTTGCACTAAATGAAAGCTTTGGTTTAAAATGAGCTTTTAAAACTCCAGAATGTTTACAAGTTCCTGTTCTCTCAGAGCAGCTCATTTATCAGCATTCAGCCTATAACCAGGGATTTCTTCCACGATACCCTGCCCACTCAAAGGGGCCTGATGCCCCCATCCCCCAAGTGCAAACAAGCTAACGGAAGAACCTGACAGACACTTTGGGATCCTCTGAAGCACAGTTATTTACCCAGTAGGAGCCAAAACAGAAAACCACAGCAGAAGCTCTTACAAGAGTTGGTGATGCTGTACCTACATCAGCCAATTCAACACAGCAAATTGCTTTTATATTTTTCAGTGCTTCCTTATTTCAGGGAACCGCAAGACGACGACAGATCCATTTTTAGGCAGAAGGGCACGTGCTTGTGCTGGTCCTGAACAGCTTTAATCTTTAAGAGTAATAACCAGCGATGGGATCCTCCAAGTACACCTTGGAGTGCAAAGTTACACCAAGGTAGGCGCCTCAGATCACAAGACACACGCAGGGAGCTCATTGCCAGCTTTACTGCTCAACACCGGTCCAGGGCTGCTGCTGCCGATAAAAACTGCCTTTGGAAAAAGGCAGCGAAGCTTCAGGAGCTAAATAACCACCTCTGTACTTAAAAAATGCAGAACAAAAATGCACAATAGCCATAAATAAGCGTTAGTGCTTCAAAAAACCCTGTGAAACCACAGTTTTATGGTTTAACACAGAGCCAAGGTGGACTCAGGAATGGTAGCGGGGTGTTTCAGATGAAAGCTTTCAAGCAGATGAGAAATAGTTACAGGAGTTGGAACCTGAGTAGCTACAGTTGTATTAAATTCTTCCATCTGCAAGTCCATTAAAAATTGGTAATGGTTTTGTATGGCTTTTATATTTATTGGGTGGGTTTAGTCCTCTGTGAGTCATGCATATTTATTACCAGGGTCCAGATAATGGTTATTAATAAAACTTCTTTTATTTGCATACTGTCTTGATGCTGCCCTAAATATTTACAGCTTGACTATAAAGTAAAAGAATCCTCAAAAATTACAAACAGCACCAGGGAGGCATCACAACTTTTTGTACTTTATTAGGTTTTTGGCATTTTAATGAAGAAAACAAAACAAAACCAAACTGGTAAACCTATTTTATTTTTTTTTTTCAAGTCTAAAAAGCACTAATTCTTTCAAAGGTTTAAAGCACAATTTGTGCTGAGGAAGAAAGGAGATCCAAAGCTAAAGCAAGCTAGTTGGGATAATTAAGAAAAACCATATATTTCTACACGTAATTATGAACAGTTAACAAAAGCTCAGGATTAAAATAGGTCCACTGAATCCCTGGAATTGTGCCTGCCAACTAAAACACCTACCATGAATTTAGTAATGGGTTATGCAAACATAAATTACAAGGCCAGACATTTTAAAAGGAAAAAAAAGTTGATTTATTGTCACACTGGAGACACGGCAGGATAGAAGCACAATTTCATTTTTCCATATATTCATCAACACTGCAGATGTGTTAATGCACAAAGAATTCTAAAATAAAAATGCCTCTCAACTGCTCTAATTCTCATATGCTATTTAATTTACTTAAAAATGGTTATCAGGCAGCTTTCCCTTTATTATTTCGTTTGTTGTAAGCAAAACATAACACAAATTTCTGGCTGGAAATAGGCTGAAAAGAGCATTTTACAAACATTTCTCCTTCTCAAAATCTACCTCAAGGCTTCATCCCAAACTGACCATAGAAGAGCAGTCTTGCAGACGGTGAAGCTGGGGTATTTGGGGTTGGGATTTTTTGTTTGTTTGGGGTTTTGTGTTGTTGCTTGTTTTTTGTTTGTTTGTTTGTTGTGTGTGTGTTGGTTTTTTGTGTTTGGTTGCTTTTTTTTTGTGGTTTGGGGTGGTTTTTGTGGGTTTTTTGTTTGGTTGGTTGGGTTTTTTTATAGAAAAATCTGTAACCCAGTCATTTTGTCTGGGAGCGTTTTCACTCAACATATTCATCGCTCCTGCTCTCGTTTCAAGCAGCTCCAACTTTTCACTTATCCACTGTCAGAGCAATGAAAAGAACCTCTCATAACTAGCAATTATTATTAAAAGAGTTATTCATGACAACACAATCATTTGAATGAGAACAACATGTTCCTTTAATTACACCTGAATGGCTTTGAGGTGGTCCAGCGGATGAGCTGAAGAAGGTGTTTGTTCACAAAGGAAAAAAAGGAAAAGTACTAATTGAAGATGTTGAATTATGATTTCTCCTTTTGGTGAGTACACGCAGGGAGGAAGAGCAGGGATCTTGCCTGCCTGGTATTTTTAGATGATGAATCTTGAAAAGAAATCAAACCATTGTTCAAATGGCTCCAAAGAAATTTAGGAACTGAACTTCAGGCTTGCTTTGAGGGTACTCAGTCTGATCTTTGTGAGATCTGTATATAAATACCCAGTTCTGCACTTACCTTTAGAAGACAGACAACAGAGAAGGTACACACAGAATGGCTCTTAATTGTTGGTAGCACAGTGAGAAAAATCTCAGCTATTTCAGGGATGGAAATATTTTCCCTTAAAAACAGCCCATGATGCATTTGGTGAATCATGACATTATTTTTAATGCACACTTATTTCAACTCCAGCCCTTCTTCAGGAGGAAGGGTGACACATGTCCTGTAAAATCAAGGGGTTTTTTTTCCCCTTCAAGTTCTGACCTTGAAAACATTCCCCTCCTTTAGCCCTCCACTCCACAACCTTCCCCCTGCCCCGGTCGCTCGCTCTGGCCGGCTTCCAAATGGGTCAATGCTGGAAAGTTCAAGCAAAGGCAAGTACAACTTGAGAAAAACAAACTATTTGCTTTGCACTGTTTCATTGTGAGCGACAGGAGAAATTCACAGTGGCATCGGACATTTAATAAGAGATTAATCTGTAAATATTTGCTTACAAGTGTGTCCCTTTGTACAGCACAGCAGTACCAAAACCATCCCCTGTTCTCCTTTTCTGCAATGGAAAATACAGCACCCTTGACACTACTGAAATCTAATACCTGCAACTGATGTTGCTAGAAGAAAAATGCATTCTTCAACTGCCAAGCATGTTTAACCAGAAAAACGCTTATATAAAATAAATCTAAATTACTAAGAGCAAGCGACTTCAGAGTAATTAATTTCCTCAACTCCTCTAACGTGTTCGGTTGAATCAGATGTGCCTCCTCCTTGAATATTTCTCTGGAATAAAGCAATCACCCATGTCTTTTCAGCTTTATAAAAATTCTTTTGAGGTGGATGTGTTGTGGAAAACTTATTTTAAAGGACATTTTTAAAGCAAATGGAAAGACAAGACAGTAACTCGGTGTCCTGTATCATGTGGTTTCAGCAAAATGCTCCAAATTAAACTTCTCTGCCTAGCAACATGTAATCATTACTTCTGCAGGTCAGGGGAATTACTCTCTTAGATTTCAGACCTTCACAAATGCTGTTGGGCAGCTACACAGCTACCCATGAAATCCCACCTATCAATAAGCTCCAAAATACGGCCTCATTTTCTAAAAGGACCTTCTCAATTCCTGTTATCTCAAACTAAATTGTACAGTTTCTGGAACCCACCAGCCTCCTGCCCACCTACAGCCTTTGCTGCCACCTCTTCCTGCTGAGAAAAGCAAAACATCTTGCTTTTGGAAAACAAACCTTAGCTGAGGTTTAATGAGCCTGGGATGCCAGTTCAATCAAGAAACTGACCCCGTGCTTCGGGTGGGTTGGAGGCACATTCACAACTATATTGCAACACAGAGAAATTACAGAGCTACACCAGATAAAGGCTTACGTGTCAAAAAGGTTTGTTCCTGCCTTGGATTTGCAGTAGCAAGAATCACTGTGAGCATCAAGTAACGTGCATGCAGCAAACAGCAGGGGAGATGCCATCTGCCAGACATTCTGCCCTAGCTTTTGGTGGGTGATAAAGACAATATTTTTTAAAAATTCACAATGTCTAGTAATTACAGGCGTGAGAATGCTCAGTCTGCAGGAAAACAGAGGTCAGTTTTATGAGACTCCTGGAAAATACAACTGTGAATTAGAATTCTGTTATTGTTTCCTCATGTCCAATAGAGTGAAAAGGCAGCAGGAGATCATAACATAGAAAAGCGTGTCAGAAACACTGATGGTTTTCCTATAATAATTAGAACATGGTAAAGTCAAATACGTATTAAATAATGACAACAAAATTATTGAGAACTCTTGAATAACTGACCTCGGGGATAAGGTTACATCCAATTTAACATGACTCCACAAACCACTTTTTAGATTACACATGAAGACGTGGAGCTGTAGATTTATTTTTTCTGTACAAAAAGTCCCACAATAATCATGATATACTTCTTCATTGAGCTTCTGAGATAACAAGCCCATGCAGTACAAATCATAAACATCATTTGCCTTGCCAAAAGAGTCTCTTCAGAAAATGGCACGGTAATGGCAATAAAAACTCTGAAAGGGAGGACATGGCACCCAAGTATCATTCTCCTAAAGGAGAGGTTTTCATCTTTGTTCCAAATCTGCAAGGTCAGTCATACTTCTCTGTCCTTATAATTCTGGGGTTTATGGAAGGAAATCATAGAATCGTAGGATGGTTGGGGTTGGAAGGGACCTCTGGAGATCAACCCCCCTGCCAGAGCAGGGTCACCCAGGGCAGCCCACACAGGAACAGAGCCAGGAGGGGCTGGAAAGGCTCCAGAGCAGGAGACTCCACAACCTCTCTGGGCAGCCTGGGCCAGGCTCTGTCACTCTCACAG
>JANHFX010011396.1:0-54480 GCA_027560015.1 Chloroceryle amazona
GCTCTCCCCGCAGCTGGGAGTGCTGTGTGTGTGGCGGGTGGCTCCTCGTCCCTGCTGACAGCTGGGGAAAGCCGCGGGTCTGGGCCGTGCGGGTGACCTGCCCTGCGTTGTGCACAAGGGATCTGGGAATGGGACTGGGATTCCCGCTGGCTGCAGGGCTTTCTGTGCAGCCGTCCCTCACGTTAACCCTTGGCTTTTGGGCAGAGTGAGTACCGAGAGTGGTGCCGTGATGTGACGTTCAGCAGCAGCGCACAGCTGAGATCTCCGTGGACTGACCAGTTGCACCACTGGTTTGTACTGGGAGCCGTTCATTATAACACCTGTCTGCAGGCCCCAACAACCACCTTGACTGTGTAGTGGCAGCGCTTTCCAAAAAAAAAAGAATAGTTATGAGGAGCGGGGATGTGAAATAAAACATTTGCATCTCAGAACAGGATGTGATGATTGCTCTTATCCTCAGCCAAGCTGACCGTTTGCCTCTCTCAAAGTTGCTTGTCTTCACTGTTGGTTGGTTTGGTTGGGTTTAGTAGTGTTTAAATCCTTCATTTTGCTGCTAAAAGGTAAAAGCTGAGGAATGCTGCTACACTTTGTGTAGTTGTGCTAAAATTTGTGCAATGGGACAGGCAGAAACCTATCTGAAGAAACAGTTTGGGATGGGGGAGTAAGGTGGAGCTATCACCAGAGCCCAGAGAAAGTTCTTTTATGCTCCTGGCAGATGTGTGAGTAGAAAGAAATAGCTAGAGCCTGTAAAATGTTTAAGTATCAAGCTAATGCCCCTAATCTAAGTTTTTTTGATATTCATAAGCATATTTAAGATCAGGTTCTGGACCATAGGCTTCATGGTTTGTTGCTATTACAGCATCAATTATGACTTAATGTCTCTGCTTTTAGCTTATTTCTTCATATCATTATTTTATAGTAATATCCATTTAAGCATAGACAGGATTAGTGTTTTAATGCTGGTTTGGAAAAGAATGAATCTGATGATCTATTAATTCAGGAATTCATAATTCCTTTGGAAAAAATGAGTCTAATGATTTATGGTTGTCAGAAATATATGCGGTTGTCCCTTGAGGATGGTGTATGGATATTGCTCTGAATATTTCCTCCTAGTAACATATGAAGGGGTTGCTGCTGTTGATCATTATGAGGATGATAGATGCTGCATGGTGATTTGGTTTGGCAGAAGTTCAGTTACTGTAATGATTTGATATGTGTGAAATGTGTACCCTCTGTGATATTTTTGTTTTGACTCCTCAAATTCCAAGCTGTGGCACCAACTGCATTGTATAGAACTCAACTTTTATAATCCTAGTTTGTAGACAGACTGGTTTTAGACCGTATATCATAATTGAAGTCATGCTAAGCGTACTTATACTGGCACCATTGTCACTTCACTGGACACTCTTCTGACCCATACCTGCTGAGGAAAAGTTCTCCAGTGAGGTGAAGACAGCTGCCCCTTGCAGTGACAGCACATCTTTCAGTCACTAATGGAGCACAAGCAAGAAATGCAGAGTCACAGAGCACTAATAAACCATATTGTCAGTTCCAGTGTGTTGCATGTAAGATTTCTTTCTAGGTTCTGAGCTTAAAAGGAAGGTGTTTTCACGAGACTGAGATAAAACTTATCTTTGGTTAGCACTGAAACTTCTGAGTGTGGCCTTTTGGTCAAAATTTCAAGAGAAAAATCCTAGTGGCAAGTACCTGACATCATCTGGTCACAGAACTGTAGAATGGTAGGCATTGGAAGGGACCTGTGGAGATCATCTACTCCACCCCCCTGGCTAAAGCGAGGTCACCCAGAGCAGGTTACACAGGGTCATGTCCACACAGGTTTTGGATGTCTCAAGGGAAGGAGATTCCACAAACGCTCTGGACAGCCTGTTCCAGTGCTCTGTCACCCCCAGAGTAAGGAAGTTTGTTTTGTTTTCCCCATGTTCAGATGGAACTTTGTGTATTCCAGTTTGTGCCCATTGCTTTTGTCTTGTTGCTGACACCGCTGAAAAGAGACTGGCCCTATCCTCTTGACAGCCACCCTTTAGATATTTGTAAGAATTGATAAGATCCCCTCTGTCTTCTTCAAACTAAACAGCCCCAGGTCTCTCTGCTCGAGAGAGATGCTCCAGTCCCCTAACCATCTGTGTAGCCCTCTGTTGGACTCTCTCCAATAGTCCCTTGCCTCTTTTGAACTGGGGAGCCCAGAACTGGACACTACTCCAGATCTGGCCTCACTAGAGCAGAATGGAGGGGGAGGAGAATGTCCCTTGACCTCCTGGTCAAATTCTTCTTAATGCACCGCTGGATGTCATTGGCCTTCTTGGTCACCCAAGTACCCTGCTGGCTCGTGGTTAACTTTGTTGTTCACCAGGTTTCTTGGGTCATTCTCTGTAGAGCTGCTTTCCAGCAGGTCAGCCCCTAACCTGCCAAAAGACAAATGTCCTTGTGGACTGAAGTCTCATGAGACTTCAGCTATGTCAATGCTGGAAACAAATTCTTGAATCAGATGAGGATCAAACCTAGTGTCAAGCTGTTTGCTTTGGGAAAGTGACCCTTCATGAGAAGGAGGGTGTGGAGAAGGACAAGGTTTAAGTTAGTTAATGAGAATGAGCTAAAGCTCCCATGGAGGAGGGAAGAGGAGATGCTTATGAAACACTTGTGATCTTCTTAACTACAAGTAGAAAATACTATAATTTCCTTTTTTTTGAGTGAATTACTTAATATTGCCTTTTCCTTCCCAGCCTCAATATTAAACTGTCTGAAAAAAGTCATTGTATCCATCCCTAGGATTAGTCCTGAACATAGACAGGCTGATACTTCATCTCAAAAATATACCAGAGCCTTAGATGTGCCGGGGGCTGCTGGCAGTGTTAGATGGTTCAGTGTGTCCTCAGTCTGCACTCACTGTACGTGTTCCTGGTGACACCTGCCTTGCCTGTGTGGCAGGCTCTGACAAACTGAGAAAGGTCTGGCTTGGCTTCTGTGTCAGGAGAGAAGCAACTGGATGGCATCGCTATGCAACACTGTGCTGTTTGTGTCCTTGATGTTTGTTTTCTACCCCTTCTTCAGGGGGCTCCAGTTATCATTGTTCCTGTTCCATTACATAAAAATAGTGGGTGCTTAGACTCCCCGGGGCAGGGGAGAAACAACCAACCAAATAAAACCCAAACATGTCATCAGCTTTCTCTGACTTCCTTTGTGGAAATCCAAAATAGCTGTTAAAGTTAACACAGAGGTTAGAACAGATGGCTTGCTGGCACTTCATGTTATTTCCAGTTAAGCTACTCTGTGAAATCATTCTCTTTAGTTGCTGAGAAAAATCCCAACCATATTGTGATGCCCTGGTTTTTAACCTGCTAACTAGTGGCACCGTGTAGTTCTGAATAAAATAGGTTGAGGAAACAATTGTCTGTCACAAATGTCAAGGCAGTAATGTGATTTCTGAGGTACGGAGATAGGAGTAGTGGATGGGAGGCCTTGGAGGCAGTTGCTAAAATGCCTCCCCTTCAGAGAGTCCCTGGCTACAGCAGGTCTGTGGGTAGGTCAACACGAGAATGTTCTTTTCCCAAAAGACAAGGTTATGGGGAACCATCATTTATCCATCTTGGTTACCACATAAGAGATGATCTGCACAAGGGAGGGTATGTTATCTGAGAGATGAAATGAGCTGTCATGTTCCAGCTAAAGTCAATGAAGCAAGGCACAGCTTTAATTTCCATTTGTGACCACCCTCACAGTAAAAAAGGCTTTTCTTTAGTCACAAGTGTCTGTTTGCCTGTCAGCTGGTAAGACTTCACTCTTGGGTACATTTGTTGTTTTGTTTTTTTTTTCATTAGTCTTGTTATTTTATGAATCTTAAGAAAATTTAGTCCCTTCAGGTTAGTCTCCAGTGAATCATATAATACAATATATATTGATATAGAATCATAGAATGGTTTAAATTGGAAGGGATCTTAAAAGATCATCAAGTTCCAACGCCCCTGCAATGGGCAGGGACACCTTCCACTGGACCACTTTGCTCAAAGCCCCATCCAACCTGACTGTGAACACTTTCAGGAGTGGGGCATCCACAACCTGTCTGGGCAACTTGTTCCAGTGCCCCACCAGCCTCACAATAAAGAATTTCTTCCTTATATCTAAAGAGAAATCTACCCACTTTCAGTTTAAAGCCATTACCCCTTGACCTATTACTACAAGCCCTTGTAAAAAGTCCCTCCACAGCTTTCTTGTAGGCTCCCTTTAGGTACTGGAAGTCTTCTGTAAGGTCTCCCCAGAGCTTTCTCTCCTCCAGGCTGAAAAGCCTACTTGTTTCAGCCTCTCTTCATAGCAGAGGTGCTCCAGCCCTCTGATCATCTTTGTGGCCCTTCTCTGGACTCCAAAAAGTCCATGTGCTCTTACGTTGGGGGCCCCAGAGGTGAATATATCATGGAGTTGGTCACTTGACCTGTGTTCTAAATAGTTTTAGCAGAGCTAACAATTCAGTTAAACAATCAAAGGAGAGGAAAGTGACACAGATAGGGGGAGAAAGGCTTCTTATCTGTTGTTTGAATGACTTTAACTGGGCAGAGAGTTGTGTAAAGTCTTTACTGTATGTAGGGAGAGATCCAATGCACCTACTCTTCCCAGGAGTGTGAACAGGCAGATGAGAAGAGAACATTCCAGCAGTGGGGAGCCTGGAGGAAGAGCTCTTGCGTCAGGCTTGGCCATGAAGGAGGGCCACATACGTGCTGCCATCTAACAAAGGCGATGATCTTGGTTTAAGTCCTGAATAGAATCTGAAGACTTTAGTCTTACTAGATTGAGGTCAACACTAAATATTCCAGAGGTGGAAGAAAAGCTATGAAAGCTCCTGAGTTGCTTATGGCAGATTCTGCTTCGGAAAGATCCGGGCCAAATTCTCTGCCTGTAAATGGACATAGTGCTGCTGATGTAACTTATTCTTGCTTATTTATGTCATCAGAGAATTTAGCTACTTTTGCCTTGCATCCCCATGGAAAATACTGGGGAAAAAGCTGTGTATCTACATAATCTGTTCTTGCATTTTAAGCAGAAATGACTTACGACGGTATCGCAACACTGCTGGGAAGATAAATACATCACAAAGATGTACACCACTGCTTTGCAGAGCCTCTATAGGATGACTTAAAGATTTGAAGTACTGCTAAGTGAATTATGCAAAGGCTTAATATCTCGGATGTCTTGTGAAATCTAGTTGTGCTTTTCAGGTGGTTTTACTGGGTTTAGAGCACATTTTCTAATTCCATCATCAGTGAAGTGAATCAAGTGCATGACATGACAGCCTTATTGAGTCTAAAATTTAGTACAGCTTTATCTGTGTTCCCTTCTTTGTTTTGCCTAAACCTCTCCCATTAAATGTGCATTTTCTGAATAACCTAGTGGTGATAAATTTAATGGAAAAAAATATTCTTTGCTCTTACACAGAGAACCACTTTTGGCCAGTACTTGAGACATGAAGTTTTATAAGCACTGCAGATCAGGTCTTTTCCATAGACACCTGTCTAGCCTTTTACAGAGAAAAAAAAACATATTTACTCCTAAAATCTGTTATTGCATGAAATTAGTCTTTTCCCCTTGCAGGAGTAGATTAGTTCCTACAGCTACTCATGTCATTTTGTCAAGCTCACAGAAACAGCAGAGTAAACAGTTTCCTTGTCTGCATACCTTTAAGTCAACCTGGAGGAGAAATTAGCCTCTCTGCTGAGTCTAATGAGGATGCTAACAGTGGAGTTGACTTGCTAATTCTGTATAGACTGCTAGGTCACAGGAAGCTGGCCTGGATGACACAGACTTCAAAGAAGCTGGAAATTTCTCTTAGATGTGCCTGTTCATGTAAGTGTTTTGTTCCCCTCCCATGTTCAAGCTTCCAAAAGTTTGGAGTAGATGGATTTAGCAGTTTGGAAATACAAGGTGCTTCCAAAAGGGAAGGTTATCACGGATACACCTATACATCTTATGTAGAAGTCAGTGTAATATAATCCCTAAAATACCTCATCCTTCTGAATACTGCCCCAAACTAGACATGTAACTAGAAAACAGAACAGATGGACTCAAAGGGAATGCATGGCTAAGACAAAGGCAGGAGAATACTAGCATTAGACATCTCAATTCTGTGTTTCAGGGCATCCTTTCTAGGAGCTTATCCAAGTTTCCACTCCATGTTCCTTAAAGAAGAGGATGTTAATCAGTCACTGGCTCTATCTGAAAATGAGCAGACACATAGCGGAGTGGGTCTTAGAAAAATGAAGCCAAAGCATCTTGATTGAGGGACTTCAGGGAGATAGGCTTGGGAAGCTCCTTAGCTTGCTTTGGCTCTGTATTAATTACTCAGGGATATGAGTATATATACTGAGTCTGTACTTATACTCTGTATAAATTACTCAATAAAACTCCTGTTTCTCACTGAAGACACCTGGTATTAATGGTACATGATAGAAAACATGCTTTTGATTCTGCTTTCTTAGCATGAGGGATTCAGATGGTTTGTGCTGCCAACCTATATTTGCCATTAAGAAGGACAAAGAAAAAAATCAAGCAACTTCCATTCAGCAAGCAATGCAAAGATGTAGCTGTGCAGTTGAAAACTGGGTAAACCAAAGTGTAGCTGATGAGATACACTGTAAGGATGCAAAAATCATGTCAGAGAGGGATGCACATGAGACACAGAAGCAAAGAATATTGTGTATATCTGGATGGATGGGGAGAATTAGCTGTGTCTTGGACAGGGAGATTACTGGACTGAGATAAAAGATGCAGCAAGCCCATCACTGAGTACAAATGGAAGTGTTATTTCTAGTGAAGAAAAAGAAGAAAAAAGACTTAAATGAGCTGCTGTTACAGCTGTGATTCATTTCTGATTACATGTAGCAGAGAGGTGGGTGTGTATGAAAGATTAAATTGGAGTGAAAAATGAGGATATCTTTCCTTTTTTAAGTTACTTACGAAATTCACTGTTGTGGAAAGTCTGACTTGCCAGTGCATACAGTCATCCCTGCTTTATTTGAAAGGTAGATGTTGGCCAACTTACTGGTTAGTAGGTGTGCTGACTGGGGTCAGGGTGTAGCTGTGGGTGTATGGCTATTCCAGTTGATGTCGTGGTGTTGTCTGCTGCTTGATGCTCCTGCTGACAGAGGGTTTAGGCAGTGGTAATCTTGTCAGCTCATGCCCAGAAAAAATACTTTGAAGAGGTTATATATACTGAGACTCATAAATATATGCACTTCTGCTTAGGGCATTTGGGATGGGGATCTAATTTTACTTATTCTGCCCCAGTACAGGGAGAACAGTTAAACTGGACTGCAAGGCAAGAGGTGTCCAGCCTTCCCCAGAGGGCAGAGCAGTGGTTTGTAAACCTTGACTTGCTGCAGCTGCCTAGTGAAAATGAACCACATTTGGTTTGGGGAGAGGGATTCTCAAGATGATCTTGAGAAATGTAAGATGCTCTTGTATCTGTCATGCTGGATGTGTTGCATTATGTATATGAATACATATGTGGATATAAATTCTTCTTTAGCCTTTCGAAGGGCTTCTAGCTTGCTCCACTGTATTCCTCACTGGGATCACTAAATGAGAAGACCTCCTTAAACTGAAGACTTTTCCTCATCTCTTGGCCATCCTAGGACAAGTTTGTAAGTAAGGGATTACTGTTGTGTAGTTATTATTTGGTTTGAGATGAAGTAAAATACAACATCTGAAGGTTTATATTCCTAAGATTTGTCTTAATTCCCTCTTGTCATTGGCTTTGAGATTAAAATAAATTAAGCACTAAGACTTGGAGTGTCTTTAAGTGATCTGTAGCTATTTTCATGGTGCTAAAATTGCTGCAAATAGTCCTTTCTTTTAAGGGTAAGGAAAGGAGGTGCTTTAAGTATATCACAAATTTCCCCCACTGGGAAAAGAGTGATGGGTTTTGGAGTCAATGACATCCTGCTCTTTCCACTTGATGGGTTTGTACTTGATAAATAAGGAATGACCCTCTCAAAAAAGGCCTTTATTCATCTGCTTCTGTACTACTGGGTGATGACTCACACTTAAACTGACATCAGAGATAGTCAAACCTCTACAGCAGCCCTCTGTCATTGTGCCCCACGGGGTCTGGGGGCTCCCCGTGGGGGTCCATCAGAGAAGAGCTTGGCAGCCAGAGCCTGTCCTGTAGCCCCTGGCTAGGACAGTTGCAGCTGAGGGCACTGAAGCAGCCCTGGGCATTGGACACCTCCCCAGGGATGGGTTGTCAGGTCAGGATGTGATCCTGCCTTGGCTAGGACCGTGGCTGGGCAGGGCTGGGGTCAGCTGGAGCCTGGCCCCTGATGGCCCTGGGGGCTGATGTGGTGCCCTGAGGCAGGGACAGTCAGGCATGGTGGTGACCCTGGCAGCAGCTCCTTGAAACAAACTCTTTGGCAAAACTCATGACTTTCTGTAATGTCTTTTCCACAAAAAAAAAAAGGTGCTGAGAAGGAATTTGTCAGAGCTTGTTTGAGCTGCTCTTCCAGCTGACTTCCCAATGGCTCTGGGCTGGTCTCTACAGCTTAAGCTGCTGGCACCCAGCCCTCCCCTCGGCCATGGAGAGCCCCTACCATAGAGTACCCGGGAGATAGTGCTGTCTTCTCATTCCCTTTCTATTTCATAGGTGCCCCCTGAGTTCCTTTTTGGTTCAAATGACCTTTGGCATTTATTTCTTGGGTATGAAACAAGGTACCAGCTGGTGGTGGTTTTGGTGCCTGGAGCAGTTGTGCATAGCTAGGAGCTATCTGAGCCTTGTGGAAGTCTGTCACAACCACCATGTTCCCTGTCAGACTTAAATCCTTATTTTCTGTACTAAATCAGAAGCACATTCTTGAGGCAGGAGCCATGTCTGCACCATTAGCTCCAAGTTTCACACTGTGCTTTTTGGTTACACTCTATCTGTTGCAACAAACCTTGCAGAGATTAAAATATAGAGCAGGGAGAGGCAGGTAGATGCAGAAACATCTGACTGAATAAATACCATCTAGTCCCTGTCAGATATTCTCACTGAAATAGTCTTTACCACAAATGTCTGTTGCTGTCTCCATTTGAATTCAGTAAGGTCTGGCCCACTAGCTCACAAAATGTGTTGCATAAAGATCTGGCAAAAGCTTAAATGTTCTGATGGAAGAATTTTTAGTTTTAATTTAATGAGAATTTGAAACTGCCTTCTTGAATAGAAGTGGACTTACTGGATTTCTTTATTAAACTTTCAGATAACATGAAGTTAAGAGTGACTTCATGTACACGGGAGGAAAGGCTGAGAATTTGCAAGGTTCTTGACAGCCTGAAATAGCCCAGCACGGTGCAAGAGATAAATATTTAGTGTGAAGGCAGCAGTGACTAACTGCAGAAGTGGAAAACGGAGAGGAAGGGGAAGAACTGTTCACGTGGAAAAGGAACTGGAGGTTGAAGCTGAACACCAGGCAAATGTGACTCAGTGTCATGTTGCTGTGAAAAGGCAACCATCCTTCCCTGAGAATTTCAACAAACTGTACAAGATTTGCCATGAGGCTGACTTGCCATTTAAGAGAGATAATCTGGGTCACCAACCTGGGTGAAGAGCAAATAGTCCAATAGTGTGGAGAGAAGGACTGAGAAGCAGAAAATCTACCTTTCAGTACTCTGTTTTAAGCTAAGTGGCCATATGGATAAGCAAGGGCTATTATATGAAAGGGCATTAGCTACCTTATCTGCTCTTCAAAGTGAATGTAAGGAATACCAGGTATAAATTTAATTGATGAATACTTAAATCAGACATGATAGAAACAGACAGTGCGGTGCTGAAGCAAACATGAGGCGTTGTCACTGGAAACCTAAGAACAAGTGGCACTAACATGTTGCAGTAGACTGACACCTGCTATGTGTGCTGAATGGAGACAGGGACCTGATCTAAAGGCCTTCCTGAGGTCCCTTCCACCACTCGTCTCCTTGGTTTTAGATTGGTTAAGCTAAATGCAGATATTAGGGAAGCTTAGTGGCAAGTCATATGTTGGAAGACTTGCTACCTGCATCTCCTACGTCAGCTTTGGGAGCAGGAGAATGCTATGTAGCTAGTGGGAAGAAGCTGTGTGCTTGCAGGACTTCTGATCTGTTAAGGTGAAACCTCCTCCTTCCCTTTGCCCTAGTAAAGTGGCTTAGGCACACTTGACAGTTATGTAGGGCATTGTTTTCACCCTTACTTCTCTGCTAATGAATCTTGTATTTCTAGTCGAGTGACTAATTCTAAACCTCCTTCTGTATTGTAAAAACACTACTCCTTTTATGCCAGGGAAGCCTGATACAACACTACCCAGACACTTGTGAGATTAGCAGATTACATTTTGATTACATTTTGAAGGTACTTAGTTATTGCAGCTTCCAGGGGAACCTAGGTTTGTACTTGCCTTCGTCTACGATTCTTTTGGAGGTAAGAAGAGGCTTCTTGCAGCTGAACCCCCAGGCAAACCTCTGCAGACCACGAGGACAGGTATGTGGAGGAAGACAAGCACAGGTGTGGAATAGATCCAGCCAAGTCATAGTGCAGATGCCTGCAGTAACTGAGTATCATGTAGCAAGTGTCCTGGCAAGAAAGGACAACAGAAAGTCTACTCCATGCTTCTCCAGTTCATGGACAGGGTATCAGGACACTTTTTTCACTACTTTGTTTCATCTTGCAAAGCATACTACAGGTGCTTAGGTCTTCTCTTTTCCTAATACTTAACCCAAGTATATTTAAGATACTTGCCTTTTTTTTTTCTATTTTTTTTTCCCCCTAAGCTAAAAAAGGAGGAAGTAACAAGTGTCTTTGCAATCTTCTCTTGTAGGAATATGCTTCTACTTCTAGTAGTAGTTCACTGTCTTTTTCCAGCTTAGAATCAACTCTTTGTTTACAAATTGCACCGGGTTCTAAGTAAGGTTTTACATTTCCATGTTCAAAAGTACTAATAAATCACTATCTCCACTAAAGAAAACTAATAACCTGACTAAGGTTACCTAGAAACCACTGGTTTAGAAGTCAGTTGTGCATCACTTCTCTGCAAAATAAGAGATGGCCTCTGATTTGAGCAATTAGAGAAAAAAACCCTTTCATTATTGGTCTGTAAGATTTATTTTGGCCAACAAATCAAGTTACTATGGAAGGATGGTAAGTCCACTATTGCCCCTAACTGTCTTGATCATGTACTCAATTCTAGTTCCATGTTTTAGTAAAAAAATGAAACAATCTCTTTCCTAAAGTCACCTTCAGGCAGACAACTCCTCTCTCAGTCAAGGACCTGGGTACAGAGGATACATTAATGCTCTTAATTAACAAGTACCTAGCTAGAAACAGAACAGATACAGTACTTGCAAAATAGTTGAATTTCTTAGACACTTACCCACTAAAGATGTTTCTAATGTGGCTTGTCTACGATACAAATGCTCTGCTTTTATCTTGATGTCCTTATTAGTCTTTCCTCCAACATATGGTCAGCCTTTGAGTACTGATGTCAGAAGTCACCAAATCTCTTCTCTTTGAAAGTCTGTCTGCTCAGCTGAATGTATTACCTTGAATGTGGATTCACTTAGGTTGATGTTATGGGGCTCCGAGTGTTTGAGGATTAGAAAGGAATATACTAAACTGCAAGATTTGAATTTTTTATTATTTTTTTTGTCTCTGCCATAGGTATTGCAGCTTCTGGTGTCCTGTCCTCACACTCAGGAAATTTATCCTTTTATGAGACTTGAAAAAAGGAAGCAAAATCCTTGCCCTGACATCTGAAGCACACCTAGGTTATCACAAATCACTGTATCCCAAAAATTGCACTGACCTCTTCCTCCTTCATCCCCATTTTCTTTGGTTAAAGAGCATTTTGGATCTTTCTGTTCCAGGCACACCTATTTCTGGTTAAAACTATAGCCAGGAATCCTGCAGTCCCATGAGACTGGGGTAAATACAAACCACCTTGAGCTCTGTTAAGTGCAGATTCCAGTGCAAGCACCGACTTGCTTTCTGGGACAGATGGTGGCTGTAAAATGTTCAGCTGTGGATAGTTTTGAATTGGTACAGTCAAAGTGGGTACTGAATATGGACTTGTTCTAGGAATCTGAAATGGACTTGACACTGCTAATGATCTTATACCAGTTTTTAGTCTTTTCTTTTTGGCTGTTGGCTACCACTCCCCGAATCAATGAAAAGAAACTTAAGTGAGCATTAGTTTCTTTCTAAAAGCAGCCACTGGTATCGTAAGCTGAAGCAGAAACATTTGATAGCATTTTATGGGCAGATATTGCAGTTGAGGGAGTGAAATGTTAAAATAGAAACCGTGCCTTTTTTTTGCAGGCCTTTTGCTGAAAGGTTGACTCAGAAGGGGTCTGAGAATTGACCTGGAGCGGCTTGACATGGAGCTGTGCAAAACCAATTGTTCTATTGTCAGCTTTCTTCCCAAGATCCCATTTCCCTTTTATTTTTTCTTTTTAAGCTGAAATGGGCAGCTACAGGGAGAATGCTTCAGCACAATACTTTAATCAGAAAAGGAGCAAGAAACAAGTATAACAAAAGCTGTTAAAAACTTTCCTTTGAAGCTTTTAGTTTCTACTGAATCCCTCTCAGCTGTGCTATAACCTTCTCCTAACCTGCTCTTCTCTGCTACAGCATTCTAATTGTATTTGGCTTCCTAGAATCCTTTGCTCTCATAAAAATGAACGTTTCTCTTACGTCTTAATATAGATCCTACTGCTATTTCACATTTTACCATCATGTGCTTAGTCATTATGAAACTTCCTTTTTGTATTCTGCTGGACACCATGTCTCCACTGTTCCTGTTAAAATTGCACGTAGTCTGAGGTTCATGGGTCAAATTTTGCTTAGGCTTTTTGCAGTTTTTCCTTGCCCTATGTATCCAAGCCCATTCCTGTGGGAGAAGGTAAAAGTTTTCCAGGTATTGGACCTTCTGCAAAAATCTAGCTGATGGTTTGAATTGTTCTGGCTGAAAGATGACTCGTTTGAGTTCAATCCTTATTAGACAGCATGTCTGTAGCAAGAAGAGCCTGTAGGCTCTAACAGCATCTCCTGCAATGAAAAAGCTGGTTGATGTTGAAAGGCAAGACCATGTGAAACTAGACTATGCCTATTCTTGCATTCATAGTGTCACATAAAGATGCCAGCTGGTACTTCTAGCATGCCAAAGTGATGGCCCCTGACCACACTGCTCACCCACACCCTCTGCAACTGATGTTCCAGATCTGCTTGTGTGGGAGATGCAATATGTGAACAACTGTTACACCCACCCCAACATCAAACTTAGCATTAAAAAGCTGGAAGGATTGTGGTGTGCAGCTCAACGAAATGTAAGCTTCAGATGTAACAGGAGTGGTGTTATCTGTGGGTTTGGCTATCCCATGATATTCAGCCTTCCGTTTGGATAAAGGGTGTACTTTGGGGTGCTCAGCTGCCTCTGCATAGAGTTTTGATTGGGACTGAGGTGGGAATGCATCTGTGCCCCTGCTACCTAGTGGAACTTTGGAGTATGGGCCCAATTCTTTGTGGTAAGCATTTAAGGAATGTTCCCCCTTCTCCTCTCTCACCTCTGGTGGTGGTGGTGGGGATTGGGTCTCCTATGTTTGCTTCTTCTGTTGCTCACACAGTGTATTCTGGAGCTCCTTATCCCCCAAACATTAGTTCTAGAGGGAGGAGAATGTGGTCAAAATCAAATGATTACATTTTGATTCTTTTACAGAAATGAGGGGTTTTTAACAGTTCCATTTTAAGTTTTGCTTTCTGAGACTGCTACTGCAGATGGCCACTGTAAATTGCCTTGCCTGTAGTTCAGAAGGAGGAGGAGAAAGGAAGCAAGCTTTTAAACTCAAGTAAAAAGTTAGGTTATTTTCTAAGCAGAGTCTTTAAGCAGCTCTTTTGCTGTGTCTTCAAGGACATTGTACTGTACTTCTCACTACTCATTCTTTTATACTTAATCCTATTTTTATATTTTACCTTTTTTTTTTTTTTCAGCCTGCATCACTTGACATGATAATTACACCACTAGATCATTTGTTTTGTGCAACCTTGGGCTATAGGAAACATCCACCATCTCACTGCAAAAACATGCACTTCAGTGTAGTGTTGCACTGGTGCCTAAGAATGATTTGATCACTGTTGCTTAAGGTTAAATATCTACCTCAAGTGCTCTCACCTGGACTGGAGCCTAAGAGATGTTTGAAGAGATTGCTCTTCTCCACTAACTCCAAAACTATAGTATTGAATATTTCTTTAAAAATATCCCTTTTGATGATTACTGAAAGCACAACCTGTTTGCTCTGACTAGATGAGGAATTTAAATGTCTGACATGGACACGTACCTAAAATTTAATGGCAAGTTGTGCGACTGAATTGCTCCCTAAGCATTTAATTAGGTTTTAAGAAACGTTTTATATGCTTATGACAGTAGTAAGTTTGGTGTCAGATTCAAGTACAAGTGGTAGAAGACCCATGATCAAAAGGAAAA
Source organism: Chloroceryle amazona (assembly GCA_027560015.1). Taxonomy (NCBI): domain Eukaryota; kingdom Metazoa; phylum Chordata; class Aves; order Coraciiformes; family Cerylidae; genus Chloroceryle; species Chloroceryle amazona. The sequence goes on from JANHFX010011396.1 coordinate 14,484, forward strand.
AAAACCACATTCCCTGAAGAACACATCCATTGCAATTTGCTGGGCAGGATTTAAGGTGAGTGACCAGAATCTATTGAGTGGTAGTTGTAAGGACCTGAAGGGAGCAGAGCTAGGCTGCAGGAGAGACTACAGAGTACTAGTAAGTAAAAAAAGCCCATTTCCTTCCTTTCCTACCACTTTGCATATTGCAGCCTGGCTTGCTTAAAGGATTCATGATTTGCATGTGGGACTGCACGCTGAATGTGTGCTCTGGAAACTTCTTTCCACTGGATAAAAACACGAGGCTGTTAAACATCCTTTTGATTTCTGAGTGATGCAAATTAAAACTCAAAGGTGAGTGTTGAGGGGTGTTAGGATAGTACGTTATCCTTTGAGCCCAGAGAAGCATGGAAGCACAGGACTATGTGGTACTACTTGAATGATCACATACAGTTAGATGCTAAAAGCAGAGTGACAGAAAAACTGTTACCAACACAAAAGTGCCTCTGACTGATACCAACACTCCCCTGTTCTTAAAAGAACAATAGATTTCTGGGTGGACAAAGGGAAATGAATCCTTTTCAAAGCAAACTGGTTATACTGGTATAAAACCTACAGATAGGGGAGATGAAGCTGGTTCAAAGGTACACTCAGCTGTCTGCTAAAGTGAGGGTGAACTGAATCTGCTAGGCTGCTTCAGTCCTGAATGCAGTTACTGAAGAACTCCAGGGCAGTGTTCTCCAAACATTTTTGAGCATGCCACCCCAATCAGTAGAATTTTTTTGAGTATATACCCCCAAATCTTATGTATATTTAAAAATGATATACATGCCCTACTGTACTAATACACTATCTACATCATAAAACTTACACTAAAATACAAATTAAGGATGAGATAAAGATGAAATAAGCACTATTTAAATGTTTTATTTGTTGAGCAGCACAAAATATATTTTTTTTTTCTTTTGACACCCCAGTGCATTGTCTTGTGCACTCCCTGGCACCCTACAATGCGTGCTCTGGAAACTTCTTTCCACTGGATTAAAAACACGAGGCTGTTAAACATCCTTTTGATTTCTGAGTGACACAAATTAAAACTCAAAGGTGAGTGTTGAGGAATGTTTTTCCTACATTGGAAATCACTGTGCCTAGGGCCTATAAAAGGATCTTAGTAGGAAGTTTATGTATGGGCAAGCACACAGTGCCTGCCAAGCAGGACTGTGGTCACTTGTGTCCACATCTGCCAGACTGCTTCAGCCCAGAAAGGGAATATCTGTAGAGGCTTGGCTGTCTCTGTCAGGAATACCACCAGCCCCAGGTCAAATATTTAGCTGTGATGAAAAGCTCTACGTTCATCTGCTTTCTCTGTCTTTTCTCTCCTCCCCAAACAAATAATATTCTAGCTTGCTTAAGCAGGCTTGAGGTTTTGATCACATGAGGTTTTAAACATTCCACACCCAGCCTTGCTCATAATCTGAAGGCTTTCTTTTTTCCAGGAAAACACTGATGGGGATTATAGCACTTATGACCTAGCAGAATCTGTAAGAAGAATGTAATCAATTCTTGATGTGGAAGGGAAAATGCCACCTATTCAGAACCACTCACAGTTAGTGAGGAGGAAAGGAGCTGCATGACAGATGATGGAAGAAGCTGATGGAGTTGAGGAGATGCAGAAAGCCTTTTACTTTTCTGAATTTTATTTTATGACATGGCCAATTTAAATAAAGAATGAATGGAGTGAAATGTTGCTTAAATGAGAGACCTTTGTGAACACAGCAATGAGTGGCCATGTATAAATGGAAGGGCAATGCAAAGGAGCAAATTTGTCCATAATACAAAATCAACCTTAGCAGTTAAATCCAGAAGAGTTAGGAAGCAGGAAGCTCCCTGTGGAGATAGATATTCTGCATTTTTCTCACTGTTCTTGCACAGAGAGCCAAGAGAGTGGGGAGATGCTTTGCAATCAGAACTTGAGGTTCTCGGATACTCTTTTTCCTGGGCATTTCCATATTCAAAAAGCACTTCTAAACCAAATCAGAAAATGAAGGAAGGGTTGGAAGCAGATGAACATTCTTGATGCCAGAGCTGCAACGCTGTTATCCTGCCTGGAGCAGCAGCATAGGCTGTTCTCTCCCAAAGAGCAAGTTGACACTGGGGTTTTGAGAAGAGGCAGCATCTCAGTGAGGACATGAAGGGAGGTCCCATATTTCTAGAAAACACAGTGGTAAAGAGGCAGAGAAGCTTGGATGTCAGTAGAAATAAAAGGAAAAGAGTTTTGCCATGCAAGAGCAGTGACTTGCTTAAATAACATTTGTTTGTTATGTAAGTGGAGGCCGTGAGGCATCTAGAGAATTGAGTTTTCCTTGTAGAAACTGTTGTGGTGCTCGATGAACACTGATGTGCTCCACAGAGATGCTGGGTGTTTACTTGCCTTTGCTCACTTGCAGAAATATGTACTTTACCTTTCTGGTGTTTTGCTTTTAAGCCCCCAGCATTTGAATCCACTCTTAAAGATTTTGAATGCTTCTTCCATTACGTTGAGAATGACTGACAGGGTGTAGGTGCAGCGTGCTTGTAACTGTGGATTGCAGGAGAGGAGGCAGAGAATACAACTTGCAGCACTTTCATGTAACATTACACTGTTAAAATGCAGGGGAAAAATCTCCAGCAGTAGATGTCCTTCACCAGTAGTTATGGCATACCTGCTAGTTAGGTATTCCTTGCCAGAAAGGGTTTAATGGGAAAAATGATGTATGAAAGTGTGGCTGTAGATGTCAGTATTGTGTTAACTCACATGGGTCAGTGCTTGGGAGCAAGGCCAAGAAATGGAATAGGAACCTGAGGAGGTTCTTAATTTTTCTTTTTGAGCGGCCATGGGCTGGCTGGGCACAGGTACAGATCTTTATTCTGTGACTTAGAATGGAGCAGCAGAGAGTTGGACACAGTGCTGACCCAGCTGACCACCTGTCCTATCTGACAACTAATCCTTGTCTCGAAACATATCCTTAGAAAAGCAGCTGTAGGCTTCAGAATTCATCCTAACATAACACTTCATCTCATGGCTTGAGTAAAATGCCAAGAGAACAGCAAACGTTGGGGTGTGACACTTGCAAAAATGCAGGAGGAAGGGTGGAGAAAGCAGAAGAGAAGTGGAGCTTGAAGAAGGTCAGGGTCAGCTAACAGCAAGCATGGGAAAGGTTGGGAATGGACAGAATGGAGCAAAGGAAAATGGGACATAGGTCCTCATGCCAGCCTGAGACAGATAAGCCAGATACACAGATGACACGATCAGCCTAAGATAGCAGAGCATATCAGTCACAGAAGAAAACATTCAGGGAGACTGATTCCCAGTTCCTGAGCTCGGGAAATAATTTACTATGGCTCATTGGACGGGCAGTTGGGAAAGGAAGCACCACTTTGGCTTTAAGCAGCAGTCGGAATTCACATCCTTTATTTAAATGGGAACTTTTCCAGTGACTTGTCACCAAGTAAATACACTCCTTTATTATATCCTGAACTCATAAGCCAGTCTGATAGGAAAACAGCAGCTTATATCTTTCTCTTTTAAGAAAATCAAACTATAAGTAGAGAAGAGCATGCAGGACAGGCTGTGGGCCCAGGGTTTGCAGAGCCCAAAACATATTCAGGAACTTCCTTATTATGATGTTATTAAAACATTACTTTAAGCCTGCCACTGACTTTGCCTATGGCCTCTAATCAGTCACAAGCTTTTGGTGCAGGCAGATTGTTCCAAATCATGGAGGATTTAGCTCTGGTATAGTAATCCAGAGATCTGTTCGGAGCCCTACTGTGGAGACTGTGCTTTTCTTCTCTAAGAGGAAGCTATAGCTGGGAAATGCAAAGCTCCTGTCACTGATGTCTTGAGCTATAACAGTCCTAATCTGTGGTTACAGAATGGGAAGCTATTCTTTCTATTGGGATAATGCACAGGAGCCTCTGTAGGATTCCTTAATGTGAAGTGCTTGGCACTTTGCAAACAGGAGGACACATTTTGCAGTGGTTGTTCCCATGTTGCTAATTCCAATTCACCTTGCAGGTGCATCCTCTATAATTATACCAGCAGATCAAGGAACTGATGAGCCTGGTTGTTATAGAGTAGAAAGATTTATTTGCTTTGTCTTCCACTCCACTACTGAATATGACCCAGATTTCATCACCAACAACCATTTCTTTCTTTATTTACGTGAGCACACCATGAAGTTCTTTGAAAATCTTTACTGTATGAAATCTCTGTTGCTTCTAAGTCCAGAATGAGAAATGCAAGCTACTTCCTCCTTTTATAACCTGAAGTATGTTCTCACAGGGATTAAACCTTATGAGGTCTTTCAGCTGTTATTGATTCAGACGTTGGCAGCCCCCAAGAAGTGTGGAGATGACCTCTAAGCGTAGCTGTGACCATCTGGTGTGATAGATGGCTACTAGGAAGTTGTGCCTGGCTGGTGACCTCAAATTTTTTTCCCTGCCCAATCTCAAGAATACATCTTACTAAGATGTTGTTTGAGGAAATGGACTTTGGCTCCAAAGTAACAAAGCAGCTCTCCTGAAATGCTGGGGAGGAAAACGTGATGCTGTTCTTTACAAACCCAGTTCCACGGTCTCGTTCCTGCTCCCCTTGCAGCTGCGCAGCCCAGCGTGGGGAGCTGGCTGCACACAGCAGCTGGGCAGAGGTTGCAGGAATGCTGCTGTGTTCCTGAGACAGCTGTTGCTCAGGATGAACGGGGCTGTGTTGCTGAGGATCTTGGTCTGACTTTGTGCACTACTTAGCTCTGAGTTGCACTTCTCGTTCACGCTGTGCAGCTATAACTCCCCGAAAGCCCTCCCTGGGGATACAGTGGTTTGTAAACACGTCTGTGCTGCTCTGGTGTTAACATGGGCAGGCAAGTAATAAATCCAGCATCTTACACAGATGTCTGCTTTTTTTCTTTTTCTTTTTCTTTTTTTTTTTACACTTTGTTGTTGAAGAAATGCTTTGGTTTCTTAAAATTGAGTAGTTGTGGGTTTATAAGAGTTATTAGGATGCCTAAGGAGTTGGAGTGCTGTGGAGTGTGCCGTGTACCCTGCATGTGGTAAGAGGATTAGGGCTGTTGATGTGCATCATATATAGAAGACATTTATTGAACTTTCCATCTGCTTGGCTATTTTGAGTTCCTGTGTTCAGACAGCCTGTGGCACTGGGTCACTCCTAAGGGCAGGCAGAACAAGGATGGAAAAAGGCAGTGGAACAACAGGGAGAGGAGTAAAAGAGCAAAAAGAAAACAGAAAGCACATAAAGTAATACTGTGTGTCTGTAAAGGAGCCCTGGCCCTAGCAAGGATTGCAAATACATCACCTCCACTTGCATCTTGGGTGTCCTAAAAAAAGATTGAGACTTTAATCTGCCCCTAAGCCTAATGCACCAGCAAGGAATGTGTGGCTTATATCTGCTTGTCTCAAGGGTTTTCAAGTTGCTGGGGAGGAACACAGAGAATATAAAGAGGGGAAATTATAAGGTTAAAAGCAGCTGCATAAATACAGATGCATTATGATCTTCTCTGATATAGAAGTGGTGCAGCCTTCAGCAAGGGTGACTGTGACCAAACTGTTGACTTATTCTATTATTATGATCTCTAAAGTGGCAAGAGCTCCCTTGCCTCCTAGTTTGGGGCAATCACAGCAGAGAAACCTTGTCTTACTGGGCAGTTTGTGGAGCCCATCTAGAAATGCATGTGCATGCTTTCCCTCCAGAGAGAGGTAAAATCCAAGGGAGGCTGGTACAACCCAAAGCAAGCAGGTTTGGAAAAAGAACCAAAATATGCCTATGGAGCTCCTGGCACCAACCTTCCTGGGCAGATTGAGGTTTTTGAGCTCTTCTAGCTGGGCTGCAGCAAGAGCACCCTGCTCATCAACCTCTCCCAAGAGGGTGCAGCAATAGGTGCTTAGTGCTATTCACTGGGGACTGTGTGCTTACCCAAACAACCATTCTTTGTCTTCCCCAGGAAGAGAGGGAAGAAATTTGAGAGACCAGTACTGTAGTTACCTTAGCTTACGTGGGGTGGAAATTAATCATTAGGAGGTTCTGTACTGGAATGAATGTTCTTGCATGAAAAGGTGGTCTCTAATGTTTTTTTGAACTATCAACTTCCAGTTGATTATTTTATTATTATTATTATTATTTTAATTATCAATTTTTGAGCAAAACAGAAAACCCTTTCCTCATGAGACTTGCTCAAAAGCAAGAGGTTCCTTTTTCATTGGCATGTGTGTGCGTGTTGCATGCAAATGGAGGAGTTGATGTGAAGGCTTTCAGCATCTCATTACTTGGGTCACTTGCTTATTGACTTTTATTTACAAAAGATAAATTAAATGTCCTGATGATTTGCCTGGAAGACATACTAGGATATTTTTTCCCTTCTTCAAAAACAAAATCCCTCCTTTTGGAGGAAGAGACATCAAATATTGCTAATGCTAATCTAGATATATTTTTATTTTAAATTATTGGGAACCTGGGAGAGGAAGATATGATGGTGGATCGCATCTGCAAGAGGTGCTAGTGCAGCACAAGTCCCCCCCCATGGGACCATCCCAAAGCAGCCTTCTGGGATTCAGTTATGAGGGTCACCCTGCTGGTAATGGAAGTTGTGCTAACACAAAACTACCCGTGCTGCTTTGTGATTTCATAGATGTGCATAGCTGTGCCTACAGCCAGATGTGTCAGTGCTCCGTGATTACCAAAAGCAGTATCAAGATGGTGATGAAGTCAGAATGTGGATCACAGAATCATAGAATTGTCAGGGTTGGAAGGGACCTTAAAAATCATCCAGTTCCAACCCCCTTGCCAATGGCAGGGACACCTCCCACTGTGGTTGTCCCTAACCTGCTAGGTATCCTGGACTTCCAGGAGCAGCTGATCTGCTCTGATGGTTGAGTTCAGTAAGATGTTAATAGAAAACTGCAGCACAAAAAGAAAGTTCAATGGACTATTGCCCTGAAGCTGCTGCAGCAGACGTTCTGAAGTTCTTCACCTTTTAGGGGCTGACTTCCAGTGCACAGCAGCACAGGGCAGGATGAATGGGCAGGACTCTTTGACTGTCACCCTAAGCCTTGGGAGGCCAGCAGCACACTGGGTGGGAAAGCTGTCCTGTGTTGGTTGGGAGCAGGTACATTACTTGTCCTTCAGCTGTGCCAGGTTGGCAGGCTGGATTTGACTCTCAGGGGTTTTGCTGAAGGAAGTTAGATGAGAATCTGGATCCAGTACATAGCAGGGAAACAAGCTGAACTGTGGGAAGTTCCTTGTTTGCTAAATGCTTTGCTAAATTTGACCATTTAGTTTAAATTTTACTGCTTGGTTTACTAAATAAGCTCTTTATTTAACTTGTCATGATGTGGAGGCCGTGGACTCTTTGGACCAGAGTAAGTACAGAGCAGCTGTGCGCTGGTTTCCAGTCCTTTTTCACTTGTCCTTGGATTGCTTTTAGCTCCAGCTCTTAATTCTCTCTATAGATAGGAGTTAGACTGCAACATGTGCATCACTTTACTGCTGATGCTGTGACAAAAAGAATCCTTTTTAATGCTGGGGGAGGTAAGAGATCGTGCCCTTTCACGGAAGGCGTTTGGAACAGCTTTTGTAACCATGGTAATTACATGCAGACATGGAGGCATTGTCAAAGGCTTACTTACAGAGGCTGGAAAAGTGCAGGCGAATCACACTGCTGAATAGCTTGGAATAAACTTCACTGGAACCAAACCTAAAGCCAAAAGGGTGTGCTGCTGATTGCCCAGGCAAGGGTGCAAAGTAAGTTTCTGGGGGAAGGTAACCTAGTAAAAACTGACCTTATGGTCTAAGAAGAGACCCAGCTTTGGAAGGATGATGTCAATTTTCTTCTTTCCTGTGTAAGAAAGCCAATACAGTCTCTGTTTGGGAGCCGTTGGTTGTTTTTAATCTTTATTGCATCCTTGTAGGTTGGTGCTGAGCTGCAAGCAGTTCCACAGTATACATCATGTTTTGATGATTTATGTAGAACGCGTGTGTTAGGCAGTTCTAAAGGAAAGTCAGATTCATCTGCTACAGTAGCAAATGCAAACCTCTGCTTGGCCTGAAATACTGCTCAGAACCACAGCTAGTATTTATTAGGATGACTCCTTTCACTTGACAAAGCAGACTTGTCACTGAAGCTTTGGGTGCTGGTTTTTAATGAAAATGAATAAAATATATGCAGCATAATATCCTGCATTAAAGACCTGGATACTTGCTGCACAGTTCCTAAAGGAGAGCAGTATCTGAAATAAACAGGAATAAAACACAGAAGAGAACTGTTACATACACTTCAAGCTGTTTTGACAGGCTTGTCATAAGGCTGTCAAACTGACTATGGTTTGAGAATGGTCTGGTGTACATTTCTTCCAAGCCATTAAGAATAGAGCTGATAGGAAAACTGATTTTCTGGCAAGCCAGATAAGCTCCTGTGCTTGCAAATCTTCCTAAAGGAGAACCCAAAACTCTGAGCAGTCTAGCTTGGGAAATATTAAAACATTGGTTTAGATTTTGTTGCTGTTTTTTCAGCTCTTTGGATTGGTCTGTATTTATTTGGAAAGATGATAAATTGTTTGAACTGTCACATTTCATCAACTGACACTGTCCAGGAAGACATCATGATTTTTGGATGAGTGTGTATTTGCTGACAGAAATCCTTCATCAGCATTTTTTTAGTTTTCTCTAAATAAGACCCCAAAATCGTGTTGTGTACTTTCAGAAAGATAACTCACCAGGAATATAAAACAGTCTCTAATTGCTTGGACTTAGGAAGAAAGAATTAATTGGCTTTTCAAACCCTGGTCTTTGTAAGCTGTGCAATATGTCAGGGGAGAAAATACTTCCTTCTTGCCAAAAAAACCCAGGTTCTAGGTAGATTTTTCTTAGCTATGTATCTGGTATACCACACCTAAATGTTCTCTCCTCATTGTGGCTACAAATCGTCAGGTTTTTGCTCAAAGAGGACAAGGAAATTACTTCTAAATTCTCAAACTAATGCTTCTACCATTCTTGTGCCTGATTCAGGAGTACTGGAGTCTGCTCAGTTGCTAATGAAGTTGAATTAACTTCAGTCAACCCTAGATTAGCTCTCCAAACCATACAGTTTGGATTGGCATGCCTATAGCAATGGTCTACCTATATGTGGGGGATATTTTATCATGAATATTGATGAGAGTTTGGATGACAGCACCAAGTCTTTTGCACGGCAGAGCAAAAGGAGAATTCTCTCCCACTGTGTTTTCTTCTTGAACATCTGATTTATCCTGCCCCAAGTGACAATGCTTTTGACCTCCTTTAAGATTTGTATGTTATGTTGTAAGCACTGATAGATTACTAGGTTTTCAAACTTTCCACCTTTTATTCCGAGTCTGTGAACTCTGAGCTACTGAATAACAGGTTGGTAATCAGGACAGGAAAATGGAAAAAGCCAAATGAACCAATTAAAATTGTGCTCAAATTACTTAGTTCTGCAAACCAGTTAAGTAAGGAAAAAGCAGTTAATTTACTGGGAGTTCTTATTTTTTTCCTAATATGCAGCTCAGGAAGGCTAGAAACACTGGTGGGATTGGAGCAGAGGGAAGTGTGTGACTGGCAGGGACCTGAGAGAGAAGACCAGAGATTGTCTGAGGACCCCCAGGGCCTGGCTGAAGGATGGTCACACAGAAGTTTCACATGAACTACTTTAAAACTCACCAGGTTTTCTTCCATGCGTATGTTTGCTGAGAAGCTGGGTGTGCAGCCTGCTCTCTGGCTAGGCACTGGACCAGGGAGGCTGCTGCAGTTTGTGCCCTGAGCTGATTGGAGCCAAAACAAGCTCTGCAATGCGCCCAGTGGAAGGGCGAGGTGCCAGCCTCCACTCCACAAGCCAGTTTCCAGTACAGAAACACAAATAGCTTCCCCTTCTTAGCTTCTGCAGTTATTTTGAGCCTATTTGTACAATTTAAATAGCTATGGCTATGGGGGGAGACACTCTGAAGGCAAGACCAGACCCAACCTTCCCCAAATAGGATCCAGGAGCAGGAATGACCTGCAAGGTAGTTGCTGCTGGGTGCACATGCAAGTTTTTACTGGTAGACAGGGTGACAAGGAAGGAGAGTTTGTGTGTGCACATTGTAACATACCAGAGGATGCTTACGTTACCTTCCATGTTTTGCAAAGTCACTTAAAGCAAACCTGAAGTGCTAGTGCTGTGTTCTGACCAGCCAGAGCTTCTTAGTAGAGCTCTGATCTCCTCACCCTGGGTATGCACAGGATGCTGGGGCTAGCTACATGTTTGGAAGCTCCAAGAGTGCTTTTGTGCTCTGAATCTATAACTTATATTGGAAATCCTGACTGTTTTCTAAAGCAAAAATCCCGATGGAAATAAATATATTCTCCACGCACACACTTTAGGGCAGAGGAGAGAGAAAAATCTGAATTTTCCTTACAGTCATAAGTGTATATTCATTTGGAGAATGGAAGATGAGACAAAGCCACTTTTTTTTTTGACTCAGTAAAGCTTTGAGACCTAAACACGTGTAGAACACTGAATTCTTTCATATCAGTATTTTCTGTCTAAGTGCCATTTAAGCCAATGTAAAAATCCTTAAAATGTAGAAATTCACAAAGTTTCTTATGTAGTTGACTCTATATATGGGATATATTTGTGTACTTAGAAATTAATATTTAAATAATGTATTTTAGGCTGATCATTAACTATGCAAAACCCAGTTGATGTCAAAACTTCAGTTCTCTTCCTACAGAAATTCAGTGTCACTCTTGTTTTATTGCATCTCAGTAAAATATGAATCAATTGTGCTCACTTGGCCAATAAAGGCTGTTTTTAAAGGCAATGGGATCTTACAGGGGCTTTCAGAACTATATTTAGTCAACAGTTAGGCTGATGTTTGAGTCAGAAAGTGATTCAGCTCACTTTAGAGCTGTGTGGGTTCTGCATGGCCAATGCGATACAAATTTTGCCTGGTTATTTCAAGGAGAGCAGGGAGGAGATTGTGTGTGGCTAGAGCTGGACTGCTGGGTAAGAAAGGATTGGCCTATCCAGTTTTCCATAATCACTTTTCAAGGTAAACTTGTGCAGCTCCTCAAAACTTAATCACATGCAGAAGTACCTTTTTGTGCTTCTGATTGCTCTTGACTTCCTAAAGATGGAGTCCAGCCTGTTGGCTGTATCCATCTGTCCTGAGACTGATCCATTTCACAAGGCTGAGTGCTTTCTGGATGTTTTTTGGTTGATGTAGGCAAGATTTCAAACGTCACTCCCAGCTTCTGCTTCTAAAGGCAAGAATTTAAAAGCTACCTCTGTGCTCTGCCTAGAAGGTTGCTTGGGCATGGGAGTTGAATTCAACAGCTACTCAAGACTTTGTGAGAACTAGGAACACACTGTGGAGTGTGCTGTTATCAGAAAGCCTCATCTATTGGAGAATGCCAAACTTGTTGGGTTTTTTTGTCAAAAGCTGGGGGGAAGAAGGAAGTGATGTACTATTCTAAGTCGTACGGAATAATTTGTAGAGTATTTTATTGGATGTTAGCAGAAATAAATCTCCTGATCAAAATCTTGGATGTTAGCAGAAATAAATCTCCTGATCAAAAGAAGAGAACTCGTTGTTAAGAACCTTTATTATTGCAAGAGCACTTGAGTTTAAGTAAGTATATCTATTCTAGCTCCATAGTTTTCACTTGATAACAAAAACCTTTGGTCATTTAAGCCGAAATTTTCTCCTCTCTCCTTACCAGAACATGATTTGTGTGAGGTTCTTGACTCTATTCTTACTATACAGAGGAAGGTGCTTTCAGCTGAACTGTTTTGCTTGCAGTTTCTAAATATCACAAATTAAAATTGGAAAGTAACGTTTAAAAATGTTCTTTTTGCACTCACAGAAAAAAAAAAGTTCAACTTCTCTTTGCTCTTTTTGGCATTTTTTCCCAACAAACAGGCTCACTGTTTGGATGTCTTGGTGCTAGTTTTGCTGCCCTAGTAGCTTCGTTAGAGTATAGCCAAACATTAAGGCTTAAGAGCAAGTCCAACCCCAGTATTTGTGTAATTCCTCATAGTACTGCTTTGTCCAAAATTTCTGCAATGTATAGTTGTTGCTGTAACTGAAGATGTGAGCTGAGATACAGAGCTACTGGAGAATGTGACCTGACCAACATGGGAGTGGATCTTTGACTGTAGAATGGCAAATCTCGTGCTCTGATTCAGCTGGTGCAGCTGATGCTGAGATCCAAGCAGTCATGCAGTGCAAGGAAGACTTCCTCTTGTTAAGCAGAACAAATGAGAAGCTGTGTGCTGCCTGCTTTTAATCAAGAAGAGTGTTTTTCAGGCAGTATCAATGCCAAAGCCTGTTAAGCTAAGGTGCAGTATTTACTGGATCCAACTCTTAGTTTGGGGTTGTTATCATGACACTATCTTGTGCACAGGGGTGTAGAACAGCTCTAAAGCTGTTCTAACCCTGTCCACTGGGTTTGTCCAAGCTGCCCCTCTCAGGTGAACTGATTTTCACTGGTTCTGCAGAACAGAGAATGTCCCTGTATCCCTTATCTGGAGACTACAGCACTGCCACAGGGTGGGAGCATGAAAACCACCACTTTTAAAATGGAGCTTAATTAGCTTAGGGAAGGGATTAGAGGAGAGAGGGCTGTAAAGACTGGTGTCTGCATCCCTGCTATTGCAGGCTTGATGTTCCTAATTCAGCTTAATGTAATCTGGTGTCTGACTGGATAACCTTGTTACACTGATACAGTGCTGTCAATCCTTAGAGCCTCCCTTCTCCCCTTCCCCCCCTTCTTGATGAAATAGTTGGAACTGGCAGAGAAGGTGCAAGATCAGTGAAAAGCTGGAGTAATGATGGCGTGGGACTGCAAGGCCCAACATTACAGGAGGAAGAGGAGCAGTATGTGCACTGTAATACTAAAAGTATTCCCTGTGATGTGGAACGGTGACAGCAGCCACGTGGTGTCTTTGACTTGCTCTGGTAATGTGCTCTCAGGCATGTCAGAGTGCAGGATAAGGCTCCAGTGTGGTGGCAGAGACACAGAACTCAAAGGTGCATAGACATCCCTACGGCTCCATGTGTGGGGCAGAAGCAGATTGGAATGGTAATGAGCTGGGTAGGAATTGGATGTGCAAAAGAAAAGGTTCTAGTGGAGCAGAGAAAGGAAATTTTCAGAGTGTGTTGTATTTGTATCATATAGGAGGAAGACAGGGAATATAGGGAGGCAATTGCCTGATGAGATCTGTCAGTTTCAAAGGAATTAGCTGACATGCCATCACTTTTACCTTATTTTCCTGCTTTAGGAAAGTTAATCCTGCTTTAAATTGCTGGTATTGGACATGCTTTGTGATGATCAGGAGTGAGCTTATCTTCCCTTCTTGCTTTGTCTTAGGTCCAACCCGAAAAATGCCCCTGACTGCCAGTGCCATGGACTTTTTTCAACTCTTTGTCCCTGACAATGTACTAAAGAATATGGTGGTCCAAACCAACATGTATGCCAAGAAGTACCAGGAGAGATTTGGGAGTGATGATGCCTGGATTGATGTCACCTTGTCAGAAATGAAGGCCTTCTTAGGCTACATGATATCAACCAGCATCCACCACTGTGAGTCCGTCCTCAGCATCTGGAGCAGCGGCTTCTACAGCAACAAGAGCATTGCACTTATCATGACACAACTGCGGTTTGAGAAGATCCTGAAGTACTTCCACATTGTGGCCTTCCGCTCGAGCCAGACAACTCATGGCCTCTACAAAATCCAGCCTTTTCTAGACTCTCTGCAGAATGGCTTTGACTCTGCTTTTAGACCTTCGCAAGCCCAGGTAAGAGTTAACCTGTTGGTAGGGAGCATCTGACCTCCGTGCTCTAGCTTGTCTGGGTCTGTCACTGTGACTGAAAATGCAGAGCACAGCTGCCTGAAGAAAGAGCTGGGGCTTCATGGAGTGAAACCGTGCTGCTGTGCATCCATGAAACGTGAGAGAAAGCAGCACTGTCCTGTGTGAGTGCTCAACAATGCCTGACTTACAGCTCTGCAGTGCAGGTGCCTGGCACCCTGCAATAGGAGTGATGCTCTCCGAGCTGGGGCTGATTGCTTTAGTGGTCTAAATAACCCTGCAGACTTCTCAGTGAGTTTGGCACCTCTAGGTTTTGCTATTCTGAGGATGGAAGGTTGCAGGCTGCTCCTGTGAGGGAGAGTAGAAAGGGCAGAGCTGGTGCAGCTGCGCTGGAGGGAGAACCTGTAGCTACTCCTGCTTCAAGCTGAGGGTTGGATGGAAGAGCTCGGTTGGCTTGGTTTGACTGGACCTGACCCTCGCAGTCAGTGTTTGATGTATGGGCCAGCAGCACAGCTACCTCCTGACGACTGGGCAAAGGGAAATAAGCAGGGGGCAGGTGCCTTTGCTCGCTGCACTTGTCAGCTGCCCTCATCAGCACTGCCCGTGCCTTGTGCCAGTCCTGGCTTTTAATGATGGGTTGGTGCTCCTATGGAAGAACTTAACTGATGTGTGGATTTGTAACCAAAGTGCCAGTGAGCTGGAAATATTTCTAGACATCTAGGAATAAAAGTGAACAGGACACCAATGAATCTTCTTTTCCAGATAAAACTAGAGGTACAGCAGAATGCTGTTCTGTAGGGAGGCTGCTCCACAGACTGGGCAGACAATGTGAGGAACTGTATAGAGAAACTTACATAGCTGGTGGTTGTCTGACTGCAGCTGTACAGTTGTTTGGGTTTTTTTTAGAAGTGCAAAGTATTTCCTTAATATTCATCATGCATTCTTTAAACTTTCTTCCTCTATAAATGATTTCTTTTTGGAGCTGTTGCTACTGGTCACGTTCAGAAGGCTGGAAAGAAAATGAATAAGCATGAAATACGGTACTGCTTGAAATAACTTCTCAAAGACATCTCTCTTTTCAGAATGTAAAGATTTCACCTAGATATTTGGAAAGGATATTCTGTCCATCATCCTCTTTTTCTTCCTTTTTCCCTTTTGAAGCAACACATTTTTGCCCACCACACAAAATTCATGAAGGTGTGGGTGCATCGCATCTGCTGAAGTGTGCCTAAAATAAACTGGGAGCAATTACAGCTTTCTTCTCTTTTGTAGACAATAAAAATCATACCTGTATAATTCAGACACAGCTGTCTAAAAAGCTGTTTGGGTAGAGAGGGGAGGAATGTTCTCCCTAAGCCAGGCCAGAAAGGTGCATTTCCATCAAGACAAAGCAGGCAGTGAGAGACGTGGTATTGTTGGGACTGAGCACTCATTAAGATATGAAATATAATCCTTATGGCCACTGATTTCAATGGGCAGAAGATAAAGGCTTTGGAAATGTGATCACTGTGTCTAATGTAAATGCTTATAATGGTGTGCTGTGGGACATGCTGTGAGTGCAAATCCATTAAAGGATAAAATTTGATTTGCATGTATATCCCTTCTCTCTTCCTCCCTCCTGAGCAAGGTTTGGGAACTGAAGTGTCAAAGTCATAGCATCCTATCTGCAGTGGCAAAACATCCAAATCTTCACAAGCAAAATGTATGCTTGTGCTGAGCTTGGTAAGGAGATGCTACTTCAAAATAATAATAAGAAAAAGGGTGGGGGGTGAAGTAGTGACAGTCCAATTCTCTTCCTTGCCCTCCACTTCTCTGCTCCCTTGTCAGTGTTTACATCAGAGATTTCTATACAGCATGTTTCAGTGGTGTTGAGTGGAACAAAAGGCACTAAAATACAGCTTCAAAAATAACCCTGTGAGCAAGAAAAAGGTTTTGAATCTGTTGTTAAAAATACTCCAGTGTAGCACCAGTAGCCTACTGGGGGATGTTCCAGGCCTCCCAAAGGAGGAGTTGTGCCTAATGTCCTCCTGGGTGCCATCAGGCAGGGCTGCAGGGTACCTGTCTCAAGAGATGTGGACCCCATCTGCTCAAAACAACCCAAAAGATTTCTCCCTGTAAATTGTCTCGAGTGCAGATTAGCAGCCTGCAGCAAATATCAAACTCAAAATGTCAGGCCCAGGGAGAAATAATAGAAATAATGAAAAATAACCACCCAGTTGCACAGAACAAAGGGAAAAGACAAGGGGAATGAACCATCCCAGATGGGCTTTTGGATGTGCTGCCTCTGAAAGCATTTTGGGAAGAGGTTGCTGTCATCAGTGATACCTGGAATCCCAAGTTCAAAATGGATTTGTTGCTTAAGGTTCACTTATATCTTAAACGTGAGACTTGTGGGATCTGGGAGGCTTGTGCCTGAGCCACGATCTATGTTCAAGCTTTAGGCTAATGTCTTGTGAGTGGCATCAAGCAGAGGAATGTCTTGGGCTTCTTAGTATTAAAGGCAGCAAAGCTGTTTGGGCTTGTAGGTAGACTTGTTACTGACTTTCTTCCTCTGGCAGTGCAAACTCACAGGACACAGGTTAGGAAGATGCCTGCTTGAGTCATCTCTATGGACAGAGGAGACAAACTTCATCCAGCAGGCAGTGCAACATCTGCCTTCACTGTTCTTTCTTCTAGAGAGTTGAGCTTTTCTTTTTGGGGAGCTAGAAATGATTCTTAAGTGGTGTATCTGTCAGAAAGTATTTAGGATTTTTTTTCTCATGTGTAACCCCCCCCCAAAACAATTTACATGCAAAAATGACACCATGTTTTCTATGAAAGGAAATTTAGAGAGAGGACTATGCCAATATACCAAAACCAAAGAAAACAATCTAGTGAATTATAATTATTTTGCTAAATATACTGAGCAAACAAGAGGAAATAATTACTCTCCAGCTTATCATGGTATTTAAAGCCCAGAACATTATAATTGTGTACCAGCAGTGCTAGCTTCAATTTCTGAAGTAAAAAGAAAAAATTCTGTTCTGACCTAGATTGGACGGGGATGACAAGAATAATCTGCATCTTATCTCTCCCCAACATCTTCTGGATAAGTAACTGCTGCCTCTACCTGAGCAACAGGAGGTGGAGTTTTAGGTCTGCTCCTGGAATCAGTGTTGTCTCTCTGCTGCTTAGCTCTGTAGCAGTGCTGGTGTCTGGAAGTGGAAACCTGAAGCCAGGAGGATGCCCTGCCTGAGCACAGGAGGTGTACTGCAACAAATTCAAGGGTACTCACCTGCCAAGGATATACTCTGAATTCCAGAAACTGGAGGAGCTCAGGAAAATAACATCACTGCTGAAATAGCCTTCTGTGCCTGCTGAGCATTTATATGCTTGTCAGCAGGATGTGACTAGACAGGATTGCTGTCTCTGACTGCCCCTGACTGGTGTGGGGAGGTCTGCAGCACAACGCCGGGCACTCTCATCATCCCTCTCCCTCCAAAGCACCTTCTCTTTGGCACCTTGGAATGAAACATAGAAATGTTTCATCTGCCCAGTGAACTGTCAGTTGGGAACAGTCACCTTAAGTCCTTACCTCAGGCAGGAGTGAACTGCCTGGCAAAAAGACCCAACTCCAGCCTCTTGCTCCAGGGGCATGGTGCTAAAGTGTGGCCAGTTACTGGGGGCTTGTTTGTGTTTCACTCTTTGGGGTATCATGGGTATAAGCAGTTTCAGCATAGTTCTTCCAAACCAGCTGTAAACACAGAAGGTCAAAATCAGGCTGATCAACTAAATATTGATTTGATGGGAATTTATGAATTATAAGATCTGGATCAAGTCACACGCCTGTATCTCAGTTTGCCTGTTTTCAAATGATTCTCTGTGAGTGAGGGTGCTGGTCTCAAACCAGGACTGTTCTTAGCAGACTGTGAATTTCACACAAAGGTGTAAGTATTCAGAGAATGTTGGCCGAGTATAAGACACAGAGCAAGAGAAAGACAGAGGAGCAATAAGAATATTGCATAACAATGGAAATTGCTGATGTACTGTGGCTCTTGGCCAGATGATCCTCTGCTGAATCCAGATTTTAGGGGGAGTTTGACAGCAGAAAATGATGAAACCTTTATGGCTATTTTTAAATTACCTAATGGTAGTAGAGTGCTGCAAGAACTGATTTTTTTTTTGCTTTAAAGAGAGAAATGGGCAGAGGAGCATGAAATCGTGGCTCCATCAGAGGTGGAATGATGTCAAAGAGGATCAGTAAAATGTGGACAGGCCAAACAGGACTTTGAAAGTGAAGTGAAAGAATCTGTCTGATATATTGGAGAAGATCTGTTAGAGAGCAATAAAGAAAAGTGATGTCACCAGTGTGTTGCTCTAGGAGAACAGCTTTCTAGAAGCAACCCGTAGGGCAGGGTTGCCTTATGTTGAGGCCAAAAGGAAAACTGTTGCAGGATGGCTGGGGGCTTGGATGAAAACTTGACTGGGTGGGTGGGTTGTTACTCTAAAATGAGTAGCATTTTAGAGCTGTCACTCAGAAAATGTGGAATATGCAGGCACTGCCTGGCTCAGAACACCTTGCAAGGAGTTGGAGGTAAAGACTGACGTTCAGGTTCACTGGCCAGTGAGATCTGCAGCAGGAGAGGGTTGCCTGCAATGACCAAAAAAGGAGATAGTAAAGGTTTAAGGGGAAGGAGATGCTCTCAAATGCAGCATATAAAATCAGAACTGACAGCTGGATATGCAAGTAGAAATGTCAGATGCTATCAGAGAATTTAGTTTTGACAGGAGGAGCTTTGGAGCAAAGAAGCAGAAGCTACTATTGCAGACACAGTGTCTGAATCTGTGCATACAGGTGCAGCTACCCGGGGGCTCTCTTTGCAGCAGGATGATACCCACCAAAGGCCAGAGACAAGGCGAGCTGAGGCAGTTTCTCTAGGATACAGACTGAAGAGACAGCCTGTGTTGGGGATGGCCATGGAGCTAAGAGAAGAAGAGCTATCTCAAGGGTGTCTTGGTTCATTATCTAAGGCAATGGAGTTCAGAAAGTCCAAGTACAAAAGAGTTAGTGGCTCTGGGCTTTGCCTACAAGCCTATTTAGGTTGTGGTAAGAGCAAAATAGCTGGAACTGGGGGGTGAAAAGAGCTTTGGAGATTATCTGAACTGGAGAAGAAAGCAAGAAGCTGTCAGGAGACAGTGGCTAGCTGTTTTGTTCAGCGAAAGATCATAGAATCATAGAATTGTTAAGGTTGGAAAAGACTTCAAAGATCATCAAGTCCAACCTTCTACCCAACACCTCCAATGACCATTAAACCATGTCCCAAAGCACCACATCTCCCCATTTTCTTGATCTCCAGGGATGGTGACTCCACCAGCTCCTTGGGCAGCCTGTTCCAAAGCTTAACTAGTCTTTCAGTAAAGAAATTCTTCCTAATATCTGATCTGAACTTCCCCTGGTGTGACTTGTGGCCATTTCCTATTGTCCTGTTGTTAGTTACTAGGGAGAAGGGGCCAACACTGGCCTCACTACAACCTTCTCTCAGGTAGCTGGGGGTTCCCAAGTGTTGTACGTATAGAGGGTAAAACAAAGAGTGAAAGCTTGGCAAGAAGATTTAGCAGGGATGAGGATGACTACAAAGAAGAGGAAAAAAACCAAACCCACAACCCAGTGGGATGGTTGTGGTGGTGTGAAGCAAAGAGATGAGGAGCTTCTTAGATCTGAACAACACTGGGGATTTGAGAAAAGAATAAGAAGCTGATAGGTATGAAGAAAACCACAAGAAAGCTTGTATGAGAGGAGGTCAGAATAGGAAGAGGAGAGGGTGTGGGGAGTGAGTCGAAGATGATGAAGAGGCAGCCAGGAATACATGTAGGAGTCAATTAAGCCTGAAAGTAGATTTTTTATCTAGGAAGATGAGAAGCAGGAAAGAATGCACCATGAGCTCAGGAAGATTGCTCTTGGACAAGAGGGTATTGCAGTGACAGCGAGAATGGGGAATGGGGAGGGAGCTAACGCCACTTTGCGTGGGGATTTGGCAAAGAAGTGGATTGGAGATTACAGGACTGGGAATGGAGGAGGGTGAACAAAGTAACAGGGCTGGCCAGTGGCAATAGGGTTAACTTTTGTCACAAGAAAAGCATGTCAGTGCCAGAAGCAACAAATTGCCCCCTTTGAAAATGAGATGGGGATCAGCTGTTCCAGCAGCAGGCACAGCCCATTCAGTGCCTTGCTTGCAAAGTCCTTTAGAGATGTTCAAGCAGTGGTTGCATATGGAGGAGTAACAACACTTGTCTCCCCACCCTGTCTGGAGGAACCAAGAAGAGCAAACTCCAGGATTTTCATTTCAGGTTCCTTGTCTGTCCACACTCATTCTTTGCAGCAACAGCAACTCTTGCCCTACTCTATTTCCCTTATCCTCCTCTCTTCCCAGCAGTTCAGTAGGGACATGGGTGAAGCATTAGTCTTCTTACGGAGGAATGGGAGTGACTTAAACATTCATGACAGGGGAAAGGAGGGTAAGCTCTTTGTTGTAGGGGAAGGCGGGCTGAGCATGGGCAAAAGAGAAGAGGAAGATCTTTAAAATTCAGATTTTCTTTCTAAATTTAAGGCTGACGTGCCTTACTGTTGTCTTAAGGCAGAAAAAGTGTGAAGGGTAAGCAGGATGCACTAGTGAGGGGAGCTGATGCTGTGGTGCAGAGGAGGGAGCTGAGCTAGTGACAGAGAGTAAAAAACATCCTCAAGTGATGCTTAAGCAGCCTTTTCTTTCTGCTGCTCTCCATCCTACAGCAGGGGAGAAGCAGAGATGAAGTACACCAAGTGGGATCTGGCAGGTAACTCCAAAAACTGAGGAATTCTTAACAGCGTATCCAACTCCATCCCAAGGGATGTGGCCCTCCCAAATGGGGAGGATGAAGTGTGCCTCCCTGCATGGAAGAGGCAGAAAGGCAAAAGCAAATGAGACCATGTTTAATTTGCAAAACGCTGTCAGAATTCCCTGAGGTGGAAATGTGAAATGCCCTGGGTGGCCTTTGGAAAAAAAAAAAAAGGGGGGGTTTCATGTGGACCTTGAGAGAGGAAGAGGATTTGGCTCCAGTGGGAAAAGAGGACAGCTGCAACTTTAAGAACAAATAGCTTTGTGTGCAGCTCTCCTCTCTCGCATCTGCATTTTGGTTTATAATTTGAACATATCACAAGAGTGCTTTCAGATGGTCCTGTGAATGTTTTATGAGCTGTTAAGAAGTGGAGTGAGTATAAATGAAAGTGTGCAGCCGCCACTGCGTGGGGAGGGCATGGGTGCCTATTCTGGGCTGGCAGAGTGATGATCAACAAAACGTCTTCTATTCAGGAGGCCAGCAGCTGCTCATCGCTGGTGCTTAACTGCTTCCCCACCACGTCTCTCCTACCAGCATTGCTCCCAGGTTTAATGCAGCTTTGTGCTCATTTCTGCCACTGCCTGAGTGCAGATGTGCACAGAAGTAGCACACATGCAGATGTGGAAAGGCTTGGTCTGAAGGTGAGAGCCTCTGCATTGTGGACACGTGAGCCTGTCTCCTGGGGTGATGGTCACTGGAAAAGAATGGGCTCCTTTAGATCGTAACTCATCTGACTTGTTTCACACATCTTTAAAAGGGTATGAACTATGGCCTGCTGAGACTGCTTTCCCCTCCTGCACTGGGAGGGCAGCCTGCAGTGACTTGCTCTGATTTAGATGTAGATGTCTGAATTTGGTTCATCAGCTGAGACCTTCCAACAGTTTCCAAATATTTGTACTCTCCCAAGGAACTTGTTAGACGACTCCCTGTGCAGTCAGGGATATGTGTGTTAAGCACAGGTACCTGTGAGCTGCAAGGAGGTAGTGCTGCTGTTCTATAGATGGGTTCTATAGCATAAAACCTGATGTCTTGCTGATGAATTAATGGAGAGAAGTGCAACAAAACAGCTGTAAGGAACAGGGAACCACTTATATCATCTGGATGCAGAATGCAGAAATGGCTTCAATTTCACAGCTTTTCAGCGCTTGCTCCCATCTGCCTTGTCTTTTTCTATTCCTGACCCTGGTCCTTTATCTTTCTGACTCCTTTTGTGAAATTTTTCAGCTCCTGAGGAAAGAGAGGCTTCCCTGAAGCTGCTGCCACCAGGAAGAATGTTTTCTGTCTTTTCACCACCTCCTTAAGTGGCAGCAGAGAATACCTTTTTCTCCCCTATCTTCTCTGCATGTTGTGTATTTTCCCTTGCTGTAACCAAACAGTGTACCCTGCAATATATTATAGGGGATATTTGGGTGGAAGATACTCTGCCAAACAAGATGAAGCTGATCATGAAGCTTAGAGAAGAATGCTGCTAACAATCTCTGCCCTGCTTCCTCCCCTATCCCCTGTCTCATTTTGGAGGGATGCTAAACCGTAGCTTGCAAACCACATGTAGAACAGCCATCCACAATAGAGTGTGCTTGCCCAGGCTTTTTTTTTGTTGTTGAATGGTAACACTGAACAAAAGTGGGTTTGCTCCTTTGTATGAAGCGATGTGCACAGGCACAGTTCAAGGATCATGTTTTCTTGGAAGAATTTAAAGCACCTCTTATTTCAGCAACATGGACTCTTTTGTTTCTTTCTCCTCCATCTTTTCTTCCCACCTGCAGGTACTGCATGAGCCCCTGATTGACGAGGATCCCGTTTTCATTGCCACATGCACAGAGAGGGAGCTACGCAAGAGGAAAAAGAGGAAATTCAGTCTCTGGGTTCGACAGTGCTCATCCACTGGTTTCATCTGCCAGGTGAGTTTTACCTCCTCAGATGTCTTCATTCAGTTCCAGCATGCTCTTAAATGTATTGCAGGATTGAAGGTAACTTCTACAGTCTGAATGCAGCAGGGCTCTGACTCCTACAGATCAACAGTGACAACAAATTCCTGGTGCTCTGTTTGTTGTATGATTTAACTGTGGGTGCCTGTTTCTGTTACTGCCCATCTGACTGCCAGCCCTAAGCTAATTACATTGACATGAGTTAAGAGGTCTGTCTGTACATCCTAAGTTCCTATGAGAAACATATTTGTGGGGTTTCCTATTACATCTCTTTTCACATCTCTACTTCTCTAACAAGGCATTAAAATCTGCTGTGCCTTCAAGGTGAGATAGGAGCTTGAGTGGGATGTGTGTTAAGGGGCTTGGTTTTAGTGTTGTAAAGCATTGGGAACAGCTTTCTCAGATTCTCAGATTACCCATTTGGTGATCTATTTTGAAAGCTCTTGACAAATCTGGCCATTTATTTTGATACCTAGAGGTGAGGGAGTTAATATTTTCTGATATTTATTTTTCCCAAGAGCTTCTGGGAACACATGGTATCCTGCATGTTCCAGAGCAGCTGTTTAGAGGTGCAGGTAGGATGTGTGCACTGCCCGTGTAGGCTGAATGCATGTCAGACCTGCAGGGCCTGTGGATTTGCTGTGGTTGAACATTCGTTCATACTAAAATTTGATCCATGAATCACCATGATTTGAGTAGCTACGCAAGAAAAAAGGGAACAGAGGTTTGCATTTTCAGCAATGCTGTTCACCCTAAGAAGAAAATTAGGATCATACATCCTCCATACAGGTTTTGAAGCAGTTGTTCTGTCCGATACAAAATAGGTTCACCTTGTGAAGCATCCCTGGAAGGGCTTTTGGAAAGTCATTTGCTACACAGAAGCAATGTCCTTAACCTCCAAGGTGAACTCCACCAGTCCCACACACAGTTGATTACTGAAGCGTACTGGGTACAATGAGCACAAAGTTTGCTGATCTCTCTTGCCATGCTCCCCTCAGCCAACTGCCACCAAACTAATAAGTCTTCAGACACGCCAGAGCTTTCAGATTCTGAGCTGTAATTATGTTGCAGCTCCCATCCTGTCCATTGAGAGAGTGAATTAATGGAATGTCAAATTAAACAGAATAGATGCTCAGCACCACCCGAATCCTCTGGCTCCCTTAATGAATTAGATACTCATGCTTCGCTTGCATCCGGATGACGTCCAGGATCATCTTACCAGATGCCTTCTATTTTCATTCTGTGACTGTAATTATCATCATGCTAAAATGAGTGGGTGAGAGGTACCTTAAGGAAGGTGAAAAAAGAATATACAGGAATGTGAACGTTTGGGCTAAAATGGAAAAACCTAGTCTGAGGAGGATGGGGATCTTAACTGTGTATGCTTGAAATGCTACATTCAGTTCTGTGTCACACCTACAAGGGATCTTGCAGAATCCAAAGCATGTACTTGATGATTGTTTGGTTTCTGTACTGTATTAAAACAGAGGTTGTTTTCCTTTTGGTTTTTCCCACCCCCCCCACCCGCTTTGTTTAAGGTATGGAGAGAATTGATCTAAACAAGAAGATTCCCCCCTTTATGTGCACAACTTCCTCTCCATCTCTTGTGAAACTGCCATCATAAAAGAAAGATTTGTTGTCTGATAGTTAAGGGCTGACTGGTCTATCATCTGTCTGCTGTCAGAAAAACCTTACAGCACCCACTTGGAAATCTGTAGAAGTTCTCTAATACTCTCTGGATGAATTCACTCTCTCATTGTTTCCACATGATGACACTGAGGTCATTTTATTCAGGATAAAATATGACTATAAACACTTCACAGATCAGGCTAATTCAGTGTCAAATGTCTGAATAATATCTATCTATGAAAAGGTGAGGCAGCCCAGGCAGGAGAGGAAGGTGAGCTACATATGACTGTTTCTCAGGAATGGAAGGAACCTCAAAGATGTCTGTGATGCTTCTGTCCAAAAGCAAGCTCCTTTAAACCTGAATAATAACTGTGATGTTAAAAAATCTCCATTTAAGGACATTCCAGTTTTCCCAGTGATCTGGTTTTCCTATGATGAAAAGAGTTGGTTGTTTTCCTAATGTAAAATTGATATTGGTGTTTTGAGCTACTCTGTGAACAACTCCTGGTTAAAACTCACAGGGCTATTAGGAGTTTTAGCTGTCTGACTCCCAGATTCCTCTGTCTGCCTGAATCCCCTGAGTAAATCTCTGAATCGCTTTGTTGGGTGTAAGTAAATTTCATCAAGTTCTGTTTGATGGCTCATCATTTCCTTTTTTAAGCTAAAGGTGGTTGGTTAAAAACCCAGCCTAATAAGCCATTCATGGAAAAGAGGTGACTTAAAACCCAAGTATTGCTCGTGGATATAGGAAGGTGTATAGGCTTCTATGTGCATAATATAAATAATGTATATATCTGTTAGACTACTTTTCTGTCTTCTGTAATACAGATAACTTGACTCTACCCTGACAGTTAAGCCTCTGTTTTAAGATGGATGCACAATTTCAAATCATATCTCTGCTTTGGAACTTCTCAAGCAAGTCATCTTGCTACAGTGAGTAGCTTTGTTGCTGAGCATCTTTGCACGGTCAGCTGGCCAAGTGGGAGCATGCAGGAAGGACACATCATACAAACAAAGTAAATATACATCTGCAGAAGCTGGTAACGGGAACAACAGCTTTCAGAGGGTTAGAAGGGCTCCAGGAGAGCTGACTTTGGTAAAGTAGGCAGCAAAACTGTTGTAATGCTATTGCCTTTTTCACCATCCTTGATGGTGGACATCGAGATGGTAGCAGCTGCTGCTGCAGGAGAGGGCTTGCGCCTGTTAATTTCTTTCTTTCTAATTCAATGAGAACAACATAGCTTACAGGACCTCAGGTGTTGCTCTCTGCTCCATCTTCTCTTTGCTTTCCTCATTTTTCCTCCATAAATGTTACCTCTAAAACACTTTTCATAGAATAAAATCATAGAATCCCTTGGGTTGGAAGGAAACTCTAAAGGTCACCTAGTCCAACCCCCCTGCAGTGAGCAGGGACATCCTCAACTAGATCAGGGTGATGAGAGCCTCATCAAGCCTGACCTTGAATGGCTCCAGGGATGGGGCCTCCAACACCTCCCTGGGCAACCTGTTCCAGGGCTCCACCACTCTCATTGTAAAGAACTTCTCCCTAACATCCACTTTAAATCTACCCTTCTCTAGCTTAAAACCATTGACCCTTTCACTCCAGGCCTTTGTAACCAGGCCCTCTCCAGGCTTTTTGTCAGCTCCCTTCAGGTACTGGAAGGTGGCTGTTGGGTCTCCCTGGAGCCTTCTCTTCTCCAGGCTGAACAATCCCAGCTCCCTCAGCCTGTCCTCGTAGGAGAGGTGCTCCAGCCCCCTGATCATCCTTGTGGCCTCCTCTGGCCCTGCTCCATCAGGTCCATGTCCTTCCTGTGCTGAGGGCTCCAGAGCTGGATGCAGTATTCCAGGTGGGGTGTCACCAGAGCAGAGAGACAGAATCACCTCTCTTGATCTTCTGGCCACACTTCTTTTGATGCAGCCCAGGATGTGATATGGGGACACCACTTGTCACTGCTCTCCATTTGGATTTTGAGCCAGTGACCACTACCCTCTGGATGCAGCCATCCAGCCAATTCCTTATCCACTGAACAGTCCACCCATCAAATCCTTATCTCTCCAACTTGGCGAGTAGGATGTTGTGGGGAACCGTGTCAAAGGCCCTGCAAAAGTCCAGATAGATCACATCCCTAGGTTGTCCCTTGTCCACTGACACAGTCACTATAGGGCACCCTTCACCAGGCATAAGACTTAAAAGTCTCACCACTGATTAACTTCTTCAGCTCCAAACAGCACCCCAGAGATCGTCTCCTTCCTTTGACTGAATTCATCTCTGGGGGTGGCAGAAATGATCTGACAGTGCATTAGAGCCTGCAAAATCCCATTCCCCAAGCAAGATGAAGTAACGGCTGGTTCTTGACTTACTCTTCACATTCCTGGGGCTGTACAGCTCAGAAACAGAGCACTGTGCCTAATGGGGGGAGAAATTTGGTAGGAGCTAGGAATGAGGAGGGCAGGTATGACCAGAGAGGTCTGGAGGTGCCCTCTGTACTGCTGGAGCCTCAGACCCATGTCTGTATATGAACAGCCCCATCAGGTCAGCCGCAGGCTCCAGCTTTCCCAGGCTCCTGTTTCTGGCAGTGGCCTTAGGTGGCCATCATGTGCATGACCTTCATCACCCTTATCATCATCTCCTTACCCAGAGCCTCCCTGCGGGGTGCTGTGTTCCTTTGAGGTAAGGGCCAGAACACAGGTAGGTAGCAACTGAGGATTGCTATCCAGGTGGGAGAAATTTACTCCTGCTGCATTTATGGATCAATGGAGAAAGAGTGTAGGAGGAGAGAAGGGCTGATGATAACACAGTATGCAGTTTAAACCAGATTGTTTGTCATGATTTAGAAGGCTCTGTAAACCATATTATTAATACCTAAACAAGGCCTTTTTTTTTTTGCCTTCTTTTTTTTCCCTTCCTGTCTTCCTGTTACAGGATTGCAAAACTCATTTCCAAACAGGCTTCTTTCTTTCCTGTGACTAACAGCAGTGAAGTGATTTATTTGCACACTGGGGGAAGAAGCCTGTCTGAGAGGAAAACCCATCCATCCTTTCTTCCACCTGTATCCCAACTTACTGTCTTTTCTTCATCCTTCCCTCGGGGCTCAGACACATGATGGAGTTACTGCTGTTTCTGGAGCTGCCATGGTAACTTGATAGCATGTCCAGGCACAAGAAGAGCCCAGCTTTGGATTGTCCACAGCAAAGGGTCCCCCTTTTTTTGTTTCAGGAGCTGGGAAAGGCTGAGATCCTGAGTTAAGAACATTGCCTGCCCACAGGCAGTGAGGTTTGGCCTGAAATTCACTACTCCGGTAAGAATTTGTGCTGCAGGTTTTCGCCTGGAATTCATTTTAATGGTTACATCATGCAAGCTCTGGCAAAACTGAGCTTATAACGGAAACACTGGCTTCACTTCAGTGGGAGCAATGAGACAGCAATATCAATGCCTGTGGTTATTTAAGCTTGTTTGGGCTAGTTTGGTATCAGAAATCTGAAAGCCTTCCTTGGGGGCCAAAACACAGCCTCAGGCCGTGGTGGCAGGGCTGTGGGTAGTGCCTGTCCCCGTGATACAGCTACTGGAGAGGGAGGTGCAGACCATGGCTGAGCAAGCCCTGCAAAGTCACTAGCCTTGCCCAAATGCTTTTCTGCACAAGCAGTTTACAAAGCAGTGCAGAAGAGCTCACCGCTAGGACCACATCCACGCTATGGGAGAAGGGTCAGCCTTAACTGAAAGGGGAGTTTTGGAAGTGAAACAAGTGGTCAAGGAAGGGCTTTGTCAGGCTGGAATACAAGAAGTTAACAGCAAGTACTGCACCTGATTTTGGTGGTGCAGTCTGATTTTCTGCGCGAGGTTGGTAAGGGTATGTTAATGAGTATCATTAGACTTGGGTAACAATGCACTTCCATGTAGGGTTGCCTAACTCTCTTGCTGTGCTTTCAAGCTGAACATATGTTTTCAATTATTAACATGATTAATGGGAATGAGGTGACTTGAATCCCAATGAGCTCTATCTTGCGATCACGCACAAAACCCACAATATGGGAATTTTGTGCAGTGTGGAAGTGCATGATTTTCTTCACAGGGAGGGGTCTTAGGAGGCCCAGGTGTTTAGCTCTTAAGAAGTTTAGAGGTCCACAATTAGAGCCACTTTCTGTATTAAGTCCATGGGCTCCTACATCTACAGGAGCACAGGGTGTGGAAGCTGCTGTGCAGGAGCCAACTGATATTGTGCTCTCCCAGCCTGGCATGGGTTTTGGTCAGGAGTCTGAGAAGTGCTGGGAAGAGTGAAACCACTTTATTCCCATTGTCATCTGGAACAACCTCCAAGATGTATAAATCTGTGATTCAGCTGAGACTCTCCCTCTATTTTGTGTGGACTCTAAATCCCCCTTTCCCTTTGTGGTGGGCAAATTTTGCTAAGGTGTGCATGATTTCCAACCTGCCCTATGTCTTTGGAAAGTGAATAAGGTTGAGGATTTGGAACAAGAAAAACATACTTGGTAATTCTCTTAATGTTTAGTTCGTCTCCATCTGCCAGACCCAGAATTCATCATTATTCTTGGACCCTTTTAGCCCCATCAGTTAAGTCTTGATCTAGTTCCTTCTGACATAAGTGTCTGTCACTCACCCCAAATCTGAAATCGTATCTCTGGAATTGAGTCATTTGGCTCCTTAGCAAACTGGAAAATGTTGAGTAGAAGCAAAACAGTTCAGAATGAGTGTATTTGCTGAAGGTCCAATCTAGAAATGGACAGAAGAACACACTCCTTCAGATCAACAAAGTAGATCCATGAGCACTGGAGCTAATGAAGCCACTCTTCCCATTGGCTTGGGTTTGGTGGATAAATGAAAGTTCACATTTAAATTTTCCTAGTGTTGCTAGATTTTCAGATTTGCTGTCTCTTGCAGATTCTGTGGGTTGAAGTGAGGGTAAGTCCATAGTCAAGCTTTTACCTCAGTCGCAATACAGATCAAGGCTGCCTTCTTTGTCTGGATGCATATTTTCATATTCTGTAAGAAATAAATTGTCTCCAGGTAAGCTTGGGGCTGCTTAAAAGGTTTGGGATTGCAAGGAGAGTAAGCAGGCAGAAGGAGAATGATTTCATAAATCATTATTTCCATGGGAAATGTGACTAAAATTTCTATAGGGTGCACATGCAGATGCCTTTTACAGTACCATCAGTATGCACGTGTGTATACAGATAGACATGCAGTATCCATTCTCATCAAGAAACTGTGTGATGAAATTTCCTTTTGAGGTTTGAAATGTTAGATTTATGTGTACGCATGTGTACATACACATACGTATAAATGACATCTTCCTGTCTGTCTCTACACATATATATGTGTGCATTTTTCTGTTTAAGCATTCTCTATAAATTTAGACAGAGTATATATCATTGTCAAATAGGCTGCTATACAATTATTTGTCTTACTTCACTTCAAACAGATACTTATTCTTTTCAGATTTACCAAATCAAACAAATAGATTGAGCTGGCAGTCTGCCCAGGTGGCTAAGAAGGCCAACAGCATCCTGGCTTGTATCAGAAATAGTGTGGCCAGGAGGAGTAGGGAAGGGATTGTCCCTCTGTACTCAGCACTGATGAGGCTGCACCATAAATACTGTGTCCAGTTTCAGGACCCTCACCACAAGAAGGACATTGAGGTGCCAGAGCATGTCCAAAGAAGGGTCTAGAAAACAAGCCTTATGAGGACTGGCTGAGGGGAACTGGGGTTGTTTAGTCTGGAGAAAAGGAGGCTGAGGGGAGACCTTAATTGTTCTCTACAACTGCTTGAAAGGAGATTAGTGAGGTATGGATCAGTCTGTTCTCCCAAGTAAAACGTGATAGGACAAGAGGAAATGGCCTCAGGTTGTGTCAGGGGAGGTTTAGGTTGTATATTAGGAAAAAATATCTTCACTGAAATGGCTGTCAAGCCCTGGAACAGGCTGCCCAGTGCAGTCACCATGCCTGGAAGTATTTAAAAGACGTGCAGATGTGATGCTGAAGGACATGCTTTAGTGGTGGACTTGGCAGTGCTGGGTTAACTTTGCTTAGATGTAGTGTTGGGGGATATGGTCTAGGGGTGAACTTGTACAGTAGGGTGAAAGGTTGGACACGATGATCCCATGGATCTTTTCCACCCTAGATGATTCTATGACTCTATGATTAACAGTTGGACACAATGATCTTAAAGTTCTTTTCCAACTTAAATGATGCTATGATTCTGTGAATCTATATTAGGATTCCTGGATTCAGCCACTGAAAAGAGGGGAGGTGTGGGGGTTTGTTAGTGTGTGTGAGTGTGTGTGTGTGAGTGTGTGTGTATAATAGGCAATGTACAGCCATACAAAGGTGGGTGAGAGACAGCTACATAATACAAAAGCAGTGAGGCCACTGCCATCATGACTGCCACAACCTGAGCATCTGTGTGCTGTAGATGGTCCCAAGTCACGTGTTCATTCTCCACCTTTCTGCGAGTAATTTTTCTGTTACAAAGCAGGGAAATTCATGTCACAGGAATAATATGCAAATGGTTAGGGGTGGTATTTCCATGTGTGACTCTATCTGGGTTCTGTAGAGATAAAAACTTGTTTAGTAATAAACAATGAGTTCCCAGACTGTAAAATCCTTATAATTGGATCTGCACTCAATTGCTGTTTCGCTTGAGTGAGCCGCAGTGAAGGAGCGTGGAGCATTAACAGTTAACTAATGGCACGTTAGTAGGAAGCATGGGCTAGGTGTGCACACTGTCACTGCTACGGGTGTGCAATCACACAGATGCTGCTGGCAAACAGGAACAATTTTTGGTAATTGCCAAGCATGGTGAGAGGCAGCAATCCTCTATATTCCATTACCCATTCTCCCAGACATCCACTTTTGCTGAGGAAGGGATTTTAGAAACAGAACCTATATTTAAGGTCAATTGAAGTCTGAAGAGATTCCAATTTTTTTTTTAAGTTGCCATTATTCAGCATAATGCGCTGCTGCAAGCATTTGGAAAAGGCAAGGCAGGGAGTGAGCTGCTCTTGTGCTGGGAGCACGGGCAGGCATCTGAAAGTGGAGAAGCTGCTTTTTGGTTGGGGCAAAGCAAGCCCAAAATGAGGACCTCAAATGAAAGCAAACTACTGTTTGTGAGAGACCACGTGCCAGACTGTGAGTCATTTTCTGCACAACACTTCTTTGTCGTCAGCTGGGCTAAAGAGGTTATTTGTGGCAGGTCACGGGATTTCAAATGGAAAGAAGACACTGCTTTAGCAAAGGGTGCTGAGGTGTCTCAGGCTGGAGGGCATGTTCTTCCACTGGCAGGGTAGCTCCCAAGAGAGATCTTCCCCTCTTGCATTCCTGGCTGCCTCCACTCAGGAGAAAGCCCTGTGTGTGCTGTAGCCAGGCCTGATGAAGGGAGATGACTCCCTCACGCTTGTCTTGTTTCTCTCTATGTAGCATGAAGTAAATAAAACATGTCAGCCTGCATTTTAGTAACAAATGCTTGTCATTCCCGGGAGATGGGCACAGTTAAAGGTGAGCAGAAGGAGACTGTTGTGGGTTGTGCAATAGTGTTAGCTGGCACCTAAACAGGTTGCAGGGTTTGTCACCCTATTGTGGTACCAGAATTTTGCTGGCAAACTTTCAAAAGCCTCAATGCCTTTACTCCAAATCCTTGTGTTTTGTTCTCAACATCAGATTAATCTGGCAGTTGGACTTTTCTTTGACCTCAGACCTTGGAATATCTCAAGAGGATAGAGACAGAAGGATTTCCTATAGGTCTGAGGACTCATCAGCCAGGCTAGGGCACTGTATGCAGTGCTGGAGGGACTGCTGAGTCCCCAGACTGCCTTACTTGGAACCCAGTGCCCTGAGATGTGGGCTGTGAGCTGTGGTGGCAAGCAGGGAGCAGAGGCTTGCTTTCTTCCTCCCCTTCTCCTCCAATCTTGCATGTGCTGGCAGGCCCTGCTGAACGGCCAAGGGAGAGCTGGTGGAGCATGGTGGCTGCTGTGCCTGAGTCTGCCTTCCCCATGCTTCAGTCACAGCCTTAATTTACTTCCAGAGTGAGGTAAGATTAACTGAATTAGGGGCTCTCTGTTTCTGAATGAGTGCTTAAACCACTGCTTATGTGTCAGCGGCTAATCTACTTCCAAAGTTAAATCAATTTAATTCTCCTGAATGTCCCCGTATCAACAAGCCCTGAAAGTGACTGAGATGAAACCTATCTTCTGTGCCTAAGGTGGCTGGAGAGATAGCAAGTTTAAGGAACTTTGGGGCACCTGATGACCCGAGGCAGACGTGAGGAATGGCAGTAACCAACTTTCTGAAAATCTAATAAAATCTTCCCTGCAAAAACTCCTGTGTTTGTCAGTGGATTCATTTGGCAACTTCAGCAGAGGAGCAACAGCCAGAAGCCTGTGGGTGCTGCTGGCTCATGCTCAGCTCCATCACTTCACATGCCCAGCCCAAGTTCCTCCAGCTGAAGGCAACATCATGAATAAAACCACATTCTTCTGCTTACATTGTTTCCAGCTGCAGTAAATTTTAAACAAAATCAGATATTGTTTAACAAGGGAAGTTTATTTATTTATTTTTTTTTTGCTTCTTCATGCAAACACCACTTAAACCTCTGCATTAGAATGATGTGGCAGACTGTCAGCCCAACAAGTAGCACTCTGATGAATCTTGGTAGAGACATAGTGACCCTAAATCTGCACAAATTACGGCATCTTTTTAGTGTGTTATTTTGACATGGGAAAATACAATGAAGAATAGGACAACTGAAAGATGAAACAAGAAAAGCCAATTCTTCATAAAGAAGTAAGGCTCTGTATTACCAGAGGAAGCATTTAGCAACCATCTTTGAAGCCCCCAGTATGTGTCTCATAAATTACTTGAGGTGAGCTGTTATTTATTTCCTAAAACCTCTGTTTTTTCCGGTTCACTTTTACATGGACCTGGACCTGTTTTTCATTTCCATCTACCCCCATTTCACACCATGCTGAAAATCCAACTATCACAAGCCCTAAATAGGGTTTTCTTTCAGCTCTGTGTTTCACCCACATAATCCTCCTGGGCTGGAAGGATGTGTCCATGACACAAGTCAGGTGCACCCTGCTTTCCAATCCTGGGAAACCCCACATGCAGAGACACTCACCTCTGATGAGTGGGTTTTATAAGACACCCTCCCTGCTGGTGCCTGGGTGCTTTGGAAAGAGCTGGGGGCTTTCATAGAGAAGATCCCAGGTTTGCTTTCTCTGCTAGATGCTGGTTGAGAAGCTGTTGTCACCTGTTGATGGGGAAGCTCTCTTTTTGAGATCCCTGCCATCTGATCTAGACCCATCGATATATTGCAGCCGGTGGCTTTGATGTGAGCAGGGTAAACAGGTCAGAAATCACCTAAAATATATTTACTTTGTGGGGACTAGAGAGTAAATATTCCTTTCTATAGAATGGCAGAAGACAAGACTACATTGCAAGTGATTTTCCATCTCAGCAGATGGTTTTTACACTTTCTTTTTGCTCTCTGCTGCACACAGAATAATCTTCTCTAGCTCATTCATAAAAATACCACTTTGTCCTCTGCAAGTTTCACTTCACTTGTGAAGTGCAGTCAACTGTTCTGAGCAAATGCTTATTCCATGTTATTAGTTACTGTTAACAGTAAATGTTTATGCAACATTCTGGCATCAACCTTTCCATGTTAATAGTGTAAGCGTTTATTACATATTAATAGCATGGTTGAGTGTTTTCTGTTTGTATCTTTTAAGGAATAAAACTGTGCTAGTTGTGCTCAGAGCACAATTGTCTTATAATTTCTAATCTTTTTCTTTCTTTCTTCCTTCCTTCCTGGCACATTTTCTTCTAGCTCTTGATGATATGCTTTAAATCTGATTTAAATGTATTTGATTTAGAGACTTTTTTCCCCATGTGCTTGTATGACAGCATGATTTTTGTATGGGTGTAGTATTAGTAACAATTATACAATATTTTCTTATCACCTCAGCAGGGATGATATAATCCTGTGGTGTTATCCCCCTCCTAACTGAATTCAGTGGGACACCCCCCTTATCTCTGACAGCAGCAAGCTTGAGTCCATTAGAATCACAAGTAATCAGTATCATCCTTCAAGGTGTATGCCCAGGGGCTTAGAGGTCCTGGTTGTTTAGGGCAGAGCTCAGGTGCCCAGATGAATTTGCAGGGGTATCTTGTGATGAGTGCTGCTCCGGTCAGAGCTGCAGAGCAGAAGCCAAGCTAGAGGGATGGCTGGTTACCTCCTCCAATGCTGCAATCCTTCTGCTTGTGCTTGGCTCTTAAATGCTTGCCCAAAGGGCCTGAATGTGAATAGCTGTCCATTGACAGAAAGTCACTTCCAATCCAAGACACCAATTTGCAATATGAGATGTAGTTAGTACAGGCTTAAACCAGCGGGTGCTCATCTGCCTGTGCATACCCCTAGATTATTTATCTGTTACCCATTGAACAGCATTTTATTGCTTCAGCTTATTCCTTTGTGCCTTGCACTCATTCTCAATAGAATAGTGCAGATCCACAGAAAAATCTCCTATGTCAGTATCCCGTGACTAGAAATAGCTTGTTTCACTGCAGCAGCTTTGAAGAACATGAGGAGAAAGGACAATTTCTGAGATAGATGTTGTTTCATCAACATAATCTTTTGTTCCTTCTGCACTCATCCAGCCCTTTTATTTTCCCCCAGACCTCTCTGACAAATAATGAGTGATACAACAAAAAAGTCTGGCAGGTCATCAAGATGCAAAAGTTGGACTGTATGTTAAGAGAAGAATTCAGATCTCTTTAATGCTTCTGTCACTATTCCC
This sequence comes from Chloroceryle amazona, assembly GCA_027560015.1. Classification (NCBI taxonomy): domain Eukaryota; kingdom Metazoa; phylum Chordata; class Aves; order Coraciiformes; family Cerylidae; genus Chloroceryle; species Chloroceryle amazona. The sequence continues at coordinate 49,538 of JANHFX010011396.1, forward strand.
AGAACACCATATTTTTGGTTTATAGGACTGCAATATAATCTGCGTGATAATTTGTATACGATTTGATTTACTGCAATCTCAGATTATTGGTTTTTACCACCCTGGAATAACTGGTGTGCCGTGTATTCATCTGGGATAGAGTTAATTTTGTTCCTAGTAGCTGCTATAGTGCTGTGTTTTGGATTTAGGAAAAGAATAATGTTGTTAATGCACCGATGCTTCAGTTACTGCTGAGCAGCACTTACACAGAGTCGGCAACTTCTCAGCTTCTCACACTGCTCAGCCAGTGAGTAAGCCTGGGGTGCACAAGGAGCTGGGAGGGGACCCAGGTAGGATAGCTGACCCACAATGGCCAAAGGGATACTCCATACCATATGAGTTGTACCTGTTTTCCAGTTCTCTCCCCCATCCCACCGAGTGAGTCAACAAATGTGTAGTGTTCAGCTGCCTGCTGAGTTCAACCACAACACTGGTGAAAAGTAACAATTACTCTAGGAGAAGCTTCCAGTGGCAGTATATTTCCCTGTGCTGAAGGCAATGTGCCATATCCAAGGGAATTCCACACACAAGTAATTTCTGTATATCCTTTTGGTTATGCTTCAAATTTTGTTATCGTTATTTAGTTATTGAGCATTGCCAATGAGCTCAGTTTTGTACACTGTGTAGGGAAAGCATGCAGAGCCTGACTCCCAGCCAAGTTAAACTGGCGTGTTGTGCTCTGGTGAGTTTGGCTTTCACTCAGGGTTTACCATCAAAGGGTTTCACATAGGGGCATTAGGTACCAAGCTCTTTGTTTCATTTCCTAACTGTACATTCAAACATCTTTAGGCATCTGGACTTGCTGAGAAGCAGGGACTTAAATCAGCTGCAGTGGGAATTCCAGTACCTCATTCCTCAATCACACCAATCTGCTTTTCCTTTCATTTTCTCACTCTGATTTCTTTTATTCCCCTTCTTGCACGCTGAAAAGAGTGCTGTATCTATCAGAAGCAAATGTCACAAGGCTTCTCTTATTCCTTTGAAAAAAAAACCTCATGGATGTGAATAGCACATCACACTTGGTGATGTTAGGTGGTGTACAACCAAAAAGTTCATCTGCATTACCTTCTTCCCTGCTTGGACCACTAAATGTTGCTCACCGAGGGGCTACAAAAGGTCCCAGTCTTCTAGGGGAGGAGTATTTCCTATAGAGTGGAGCCACAGCCAAGCCCCCATGTATTTATTAAGATCCTGGACAGACTTTGTAGTCCATACTAAACCTTGCATGCTGCTTTGAATGCTGAGCTAACAGAAAACTAGATGTTCTATCAGCTGCAATTGGTACTTTGGCTTGTAGTGTACCCACAGCTGGAGGAGCAGAGTATAGAAACTTAGCCCAGCTGAGGGGGACTTGAGCCAAAACTGGGAACTGATGGGAAATGGGAAAAATGTGAAGGCTTCTGTGAGGATGATAAACCAAAGCAATAAACATCTAAGTAAATGGCTGAGGAAACGTATCCCCAGCAGAGTAGGGAACGTAAGTGGCAGGAAGGATAGAGTTAGAGAAAAGGACTGTAGGAGAAGAAACAGAGAAAAGATGAGGGGAAAAAAAGAGATTTTTTACTGGCTGTTCATTTTTCTTAGGAAGGACTTGGGAGAGGTAATTGGGGAATAGGAAGAAAGAAAATAGAAAAACTAAGAGCTGTGAAAGGAAGGGGAAAAAGGAAGATGCTGAAGTATGTAAAAAATGTTGAAATAACATGTTGAAGTTATGGGATGGGAAAACATGGGCTGAGACTGGAGGTAAAAAGCAAGTAGAGTCAGACTTCACTGTCCTTATGCACAACCTCCTGCTGTTCAGTGTAAGCCAGTGAACCCAGGGGTGTGCTCTGCAGAGCAAAGGGTCTGTCTGCGTGAGAGAAGGGATCAAAATCTGGCAGGAGGGTGGGGTAGATGGAGAATTGGACGGCTGAGAATGTGCAAGAGAAAAAAAGAAAAATCAATGTTACTAAGGAAAGGTGGATACTGGAATGTTGTGTAAACATATTTTGATTTTTCACTTCCTGAAGTGCATGAGTGCTGAGATCAGGAGAAGGACTGGTTGGGTCCAGTGGTGGCTGAATGGTATGCACATGAACCCCTGCATTTTGGGTTCAGTTGTCGATCTCCCTCTTTCTGAAGATGTATCAGAAGCCCAACAGCTTGTTATGGGAAAGTTAGTGTTCCACCAGGAGCCTTCTTTTATTCTGACTTTAAAATTATTTGAACATAAAAAATCTTCTGAAAATACATACAAATGCCCTTTCGTTATACTTTCCAAGAAAACAATTACTTGTATATTTTTTTACTACCTCTACACAGAGGTTTGGTTTTCTGTTGGAGTGGGAGGAGGGTATTCTCCAACCGTAATGAAAGCACTGCAGGGTGATGCAAGGGGGAACTCCAGTCTGTTTACCAGCATGGTTCTCAATCTTGAGGTTGCCATTCAGCTTTACTGTCTGTGCTAATTGCATTGCTGGGATTTTCAGGCTGTGAACAAAATAATTTGTAAGAGCCACTGTGAAACAGGACAAATCAGCCTGCATGGTGCTCCATCCTCCTGCAGCTAAACTGTTTCTTATAATTTGAAGTTCTCTCACACACGTTGATATTGCACCACAGTCTGCAGCACACAGCAGCGGAGAGACCCAGACAAATATTGCCCATACTACTCCCCACCACCAAGACAGGGAGCAGGTGAGGTGATGATGGTATTTTCCTTTTGTTACTGCACAGGCACTCTCTTGTGCTTTATTACAGACCTGCACAGAGGAAAGATTCTGGTCCTTTCCTCCAGGTCCCTGGATCATAAAGCTGTTGCACATCTGCAGTGCAGTGGGAGAGGGAAGATTTATGAGGGGTGCTGGGTTTCCAGGCTCTAGCAGAGGTGTTTTGTTGTTTGACACTCCTTGTGAAGCAGCATGCAGGGAGTAGACTGGAACAATGCTGTGGATGCCTCATTTTCTCAGCCCTGGTGGGCAGGGATGCAGGACTTACAGCAGTTCAGAGTCACACATCACCTGCACAGCAAGCCACGAGTCAGGCTGGGGGGGCTGCAGCATCCCACAGCTCAGGCTTTGCCTTCAGTGGGGTGTTCCCTGGGGTAGAGATTGCAGGCTGAGGGTCTTCATGGACAGATGAACCCTGAATAAACCTTCTCTGCGTTCAACCACAGTGAGGACAAAGTTTCAGGGGGACCTATTCTGAGTAGAATCCCCTATCAGAACAACATGTAGGAGTGACTGGAAAAGGGTATGTGTGACCACCTGCATGTACTCGTGTCAGGTAACTGGGAACGTATGCAGTGTGCTGGGAAAAGAAGGGGAAATGTAACATCCTCAGGACTCTTGTTACTGGAAAACTCAGTGTGCAAGCAGGGAGCAGAGTTAGATGATGAGAATGATCTCTGCTTCTTCAACAAAGGCATGAGAAAGGACAGTGACTGTGTTGGTAACTGCCAAAGTGTAGAAGTGACTGAAAAGCACCTGCAGCTCAGCTTCAACTCTGTGCTGTTGGAAACAAAAAGGAACTGGATGGAGCTGTTAATAAAATAGGACTGAGAATGTTGAGAATCTGTATGAAGCCAGTGAGATAATTTCCCTGCTCCAAATGGGATCAAATATACCTGTAGCACTGCCACATCTGTTCCACTAGCCTAAAGTCCTGAGTCTCCCTAAGGATTATCAGCCAGCCTTGGATTTTCCACCAATATCTAACTCATTCTGCAGGATCTACTGGATTCATTCCTGAAAACTGGGCAAAGGGAATAAGTGATTCTTGTCCTCTCTAGGACAGTCTTTCACATACTGGAAAACTATTACCAAATCTCCCTTCGGAGCTTCTAGAGTGACCAATCAAATTATCTGAGCTGTTTCTGATAGACCACATTCTCTAAATGTTTTATATTCTCGTTGCTCTTTCTGAAAGACACAGAGAACTATGTCCAATATGCCAGATGAGTTTTCACCACTGGCTTGCAGCGCTGAATAATTCCCTGTTACATATAACACTCCTGTAACAATACATCTCAGTATGAGATTTGCCTTTCAGGAGATTTACCTGCTTTGCTCAGATTTGCTTTGAGTAGTAATGTAGCTCTCACATCCTTTTTTTTTTTTCCCAGTCCTTCCAGCTCTTCTATCATTCCTCATTTTGTATTTGTGCATTTGGTCTTTCATTCTTTCACGTAGTGCTTTGTATGAATTGTTACTAAATTCCATCTCAATAGTTTCAGACAATTTCTCCACTATATTGAGATAATTTTGAATTCTGACCCCATCCTCCTAAGTGCTTCCATCCACTTCCACCTTGGTGTCATACACAAATTTTGTAAGTGCACTCCACTCCATCATCTCTGAGGATAGAAAGAAGATACTGAGCTAGGTAATAAAAGATTACTTTTAAACACTGAGAAAATAAATAGTGAGTTAAGATCTGATAAAGTACACTTCAGGATGAGAAACATGTGAATGTATTTTAGCTGTGGGATTGCTAATCCCAGTTTGTGTGAATAGTTCACCTGCGAGGAAGGATTGGAAAACTGCAACCCTAAGTTTTGTGAATGGCTTTCTTCCCCTGCCAGCCTAACTGCACATGGAGAGGGACTCTGATAAACTGAAGTATAAAAAGAGCCATATTGTATAACACAAGATAATACCACGAAGTTTAGTGTTCAGGAAATGTACAGCACTAAAATACTTGTCAGTGTTGCAGTATTTTGACATATAAGTGGGACACATATGAAGCCTTATCTTTGCCCTCCATTGCCTAGTGCTAAGAATTGGCACGGTGACAGAATTACAGAATTCATCTTGCTCTGGAGTCAAGATGTTACAAAAGTCAACTCTAGTGAAGAAGGGAAGGGAAGGGAAGGGAAGGGAAGGGAAGGGAAGGGAAGGGAAGGGAAGGGAAGGGAAGGGAAGGGA
>JANHFX010011396.1:67765-98157 GCA_027560015.1 Chloroceryle amazona
TCAAAAATAAAATTAGGGGGTCAAAAAATAAATTAGGGGGTCAACAAATAAATTAGGGGGTCAAAAAATAAATTAGGGGGTCAAAATGAAAATTAGGGGGTCAAAAAATAAATTAGGGTGTGAAAATGAAACGCGGTCAAAAAATAGGGAGTCAAAATGAAAATTAGGGGGTCAAAAAATAAATTGTGTGTGAAGTAGTTTAACATCCACGTACCAGGATCTGTGCAAGACCTGCCCAGCATCGTGCTCACCCAATGCTGGCTGGGACACTTGCCATAGCTCAGGGTGAATCAGAGCAGAAAGCAGAGGCTGGGTTTTTAAGGAGGGGTGATGGGGGGAAGAGAGTCTCTCGTGGAGAAGCTGGGAACAGGTGGAGACTCGGTAGGAAGTCAGGACACCAGGTTGCCTGCCTCTGATTTGGCATCTCTAAAGTCACTACGGCAAAGCTCGTTTAAACCAGCTTGAGGTTGACCACCAAAGTCTCCTCTAAGGCGTGTAAAGAGAGAGAAGAGGAGGAGTCCGTGCTCCTTGAGGCAAGCCTGTAGCACAGACCTGCTGAGCAGGGATGTTAGATGGGAGAAGAGGTAGGGACAAAGAGCAATAAAACCCACGTGAGATAGTTGGACAGAGACTGGTGCCAGTGGCATCCCCTGACAATGTGGGGTGCACGTTTGCACTTGGTTGAGCATCAATGTTGGCAGAGGTGGAGGAGGCCACCAAGAGAAAACCTTCAAAACAGAAGACAAGAGATGGTCAACCCAAAATTTAGGATGAGAAAAGAGGTGGAAGTAGCTAACAATGAGCTACGGCAATTTAAAGGGAAGTCAAAAAGGAAAATCTTGCCTGTACTTGGAGTACAAATCCCATCCAAGCCAGAGACACCGGGAGGGCAGTACACTTGTCAGAGAGGATCTATGAATATTATTCTTAGATGCAGCACGTTATTTATTATGGATGTTTTGAACCAATGTGTCATAATGCATCATCTCAGATGCTAAAGGATGAGTCTTATTCTTTTAGTCTTACAAAAATATCCTGATTACTTTGCTATCAAGTATGAAGTTTCTTCCTAGACCAAAATTCAGTAGGGTTTTATTTTCCCTTAAACTTTAACCTGAGTTTATCGTTCCCTTGTGCCTGTATTACAGATGAACTCAGCATCTCCATTACGATGTGCTAGGAATAACTAAAATCATTTCTAGTTTCCATATGAAGCAGGATGGAGCAGGTAGCAACCTCACTTGCAGGATGACCAGAATGACACCTTTAGCAAAAACTTAGTGAACCTGAGATCTTTTTGAGAAGTAGCTTCTTTCTGAGCAGAGCTTTCACAGCTGCCCTTAACCCACCAGCTCTACTTAAAAGCTAAAGGGATGATAGCTAAGGATAGAAAACGAAGCGTGGGCCACATACACAAGGACTAAAGTGCTGTAAATGGCATGTGGGCATCTCACAAGTGACTGGTGAGAAGATCTCGATGGAGCGGAGCTATCACACTTGTAGTAAGTCCCTGTATGGTTCTTGCAGGAGAAGCTGGAGTGAGGAGTGTCTGGTGACAATCTCGTTTCCTGGAAAAATCAGCTTGTGAGATTGGCACAGAACTGGGATGCCTGGGGAAAGAAGCATAATGTTACAAAGTGTGTTTCAGGGTGGGGAAGCTTAGGGGTTTAAGTTAAATTTCCACGTGTCCTTTGTGAGACTACATTCGGGTGTCTGTGTACAGCAAGAGTGGGGATGGAGTTGGAGGACTCTGCTGCAAAGACCTTGAACGTTGGACCTTGTACAAGGCTGGCTGTCAGAAATTCTGATAAAGAACTGTTAACAAATCTAAGTCCTGACAGAAAGCACTTGGGACATGCAGTGCCCCCTCTGTTATGTCACGTCACATGTTATGCAATCCCAGTGTTTGCCAAGGTGGCTGTAAGTATTAGCATTATCCAGCCTCCCGTTCTAAAAACCCTAATTCTAGCTCCCCAAATCAGATTGGCTTCAAGCAAGTGTTTTGAGGAAACCCATATGTAGACCTCTCTTTTTCTGCTTGTTTCAACTGGGCTGATTTTTCTTAAGCTTTACTTGATGTGACAGTGAGTATATTGGTGCCCACATAGCTGCCACCACAATGCATGTTTGTTAAGGATTGTGAATACATAGAAAATTGCAAACAAAATATAAATCCTCCAAAGGACGAGAGTGGAAAGAAAGAGAAGGGAAGGGATTTTTAATTTTTTCTTTTAATGTTTTCTTAAAAAGCATTGGCTTCAGGAATACCCTCTTTCCTGACCTGCCTAGGTGGGATTTTGCAGCACTTATGCAGAAGGCTGGTGGCATATCAGCCTTTTTTACTTCATGCTGGCCAGGTTTTGGTAGGACTCATTAAAAGGATCAAGAGCAGCACTATAATAAGTATGTGAATGTAATGAAGGATTTGTTTATTTATTCCCCCCACTCCCCTTGGGCTATATTTACACTCAGTTTGGGGAGACAGGGGTGAAAGGAGAGTGTGTTGAACAATTTAGAGGTGATATTATTTTGGAGTCGAAAAGTCAGACTTTAAAGACCCCAAATATATTGCTGCATGGCTCAGCTGTAACGTGACATTTAGTCTGTCTCATAAGTCTTCCTTCAAAATAGAACCTGCCAGCTAGGACAGCACAGAGGGCCTGACAGAGATAATGGATGGAATGAGACTTCCAGCTGAAAGAATTGAAATGAAGTCTGTAATCAAAACGTGAGGAGCATTTTATGAAAGAGATGGCAGAAGGAAGGCAACAGGAGTTTGAAGGCTTGAGAAATGAAAAAAACCCAAACAGAATTGTACCCCTATTGAAACAATGCTGAGAAAGGATGCAAGCAAGCCAGTGCTTCTCTAGACTAGTGTTGTACCTGGGAGAGAGGCATCCTCACTAGGCAGTGTGCCCTGAAGAAAGAGGTGGTCCATACCCTGCAGAGCTGACCAATAAACCCTGCGGGGACAAAGTCAAAAGTTAGGGAACAGACAACTCAAAGCCTCAAATAGCAAGTCACAGTAGTAGAGCTGCCAACAACTCCCTGTGAAACAAGAGAGCAGTGACTACTACACTGTCTGTAGGGGGCTACTGTGGCACTATGGCAACGTGTGGTTTTCTTCTGAACATATGGTAAAAGTGTTTGTGTCTGCCACCTTTTCACTTCCAACTGAAAAATGATCCCTCTTCTTCCCCTTCCACTCACCCAGTGTACTACTGATGGAAAAAGAAAATCCAGTTAGCATCTCTTTTACAGACTGCTTCCCAGTTTTAGAGCAGAAACTGTCAGTAAAGTTTATTTCATAATAAACTGTATCTTTTAATTGCTAGACCTATGACATGGATTTAAAGCTGTTGTGTTTCTGATTGATACAGGAGTTATAATTAAGAGAAAAAGTGGAGAAATTCCCTGCCCGTTGGCAGTTGAAGCCTTTGCTGCTCACCTCAGCTACATCTGCAAATATGATGACAAGTACAGCAAGTGAGTATGTGTGCAGGTGGGGGTATTTCTGTCACTCCTCCTTTGTTGCTGCAATGTTTGATTTCTCCATGCTGAGCAGCAGCTGAGGACCCAATCCTGTTTTCACAGAATTAACTCCTGTTTCAGTCAAAGATCAGAAGCTGTCTCTGCACAAGGGCAAGAGTTGCATTGCTCATGTTGTCTTGGCTCTATCTACTCATCCACCAGGCAAAAAAACCCTTGAGACTCATGTTCTTAACATCTTGTAAATGCCTTTTAAGAAGCATTTGGAGCCAGCACGCTGATGTTCTTGGCCACATCAAATTGAAGGCCAAAGAGAGGATTCAAGAAGGGTTTGCCAGCCCCTCGAGTCTCTTGGGTTAGCTTAGCTCTCCACCCCATCAGCAGGTGGTGTTTGGGGGATTATCTCTCTGGGTGATACTGGAGTGGAGACAGAAGAAAAGGATGTTCAGCTGTGGATGGAAACCTGATCTAGATGATTCAGGAGAGCAGAATGGAGATGTTTGGGCTCCTGGATTTCAGTTGTGATCCTCAGTCTTAGCTCCTAATGTAGCAGGGAGAAACAGAAACAAGTAAGAAACAAGCAGTGGTGTGAAGCCCGGCTGTGGTAATAGCAATAAGGTGCAAAAGATTTCAAGAACTCAAAATTGAGGAGAGGGAAAAAAAGCAGCAGGGGTTTTCCAAGCCAGTTCTGGGCAAGGCAGCAAGAATTCAGTAGAAGAGATGAAAGAGGAGGAGGTGGTTGCTGGAGACCTGGGTTGGGATCTGACCTGAGAAAATCAATATGAAAAACAAGTGAAGTAGGAGCTTTAAGTGGTTACTGAAAAATTTGAAGTAGGAAAGTGGGAAAACTTATGACTGAATACTCTGGCAGTCCTAGAATTAGTCAGAACCTAAATATAAGGATGTCACTCCTTTCTAGCTCTGCCTTAGGGGGAGGTGCTCCACTTACCAACGCTGCAAGCTCTGGCTCTAGCCCCACATCCTCCCACCTACTGTTGACAGCAGCAGAAATCATTCCTTGAGAAACATCAGCAATCTTGCCTCAACTGTAATGCAAAGTGCCCAAGGGTTTTTTTAGTTAAAAATTGAAGGAATTCGGACCCACAGCACCCATCATATGGGTGATTGTCATTGATAAGCTCAAGGAGTCCACATTGGTACTCATACTTACATAGAATGGTCGAGAGGTGAGAGCATAGCCAGGGTTTTGCTTCTGAGAGCAAGGATGTCTGTTCTCTTAGATACTGCTGGAAATTTCCAGCTGCTGCAACGTCACTGTACATGACTGTCAAATACCTTGTACGAAACTTCTCAAGGTGATACTTGCACTAGATATTGAGTCCTGAGATTGCAGAATCTTTGAGGTTATTTCTTGCATCCCAGCTGCAAGCGTTGACTGAACAGTGCTCTTCTCTCCCCTTCTCTCTTGGCTTTTTAGGTATTTCATTTCCCACAAACCGAACAAGACCTGGCAACAAGTATTCTGGTTTGCCATCAGCATCGCTATAAACAATGCCTACATCCTCTACAAAATGTCAGAGGCCTACCATGTGACAAGGTATAGCCGTGCACAGTTTGGGGAAAGACTCGTAAGAGAGCTTCTGGGCTTGGAAGACACCTCCCCCTCCCATTGATGCATTGTTCTCGGTGGCATAGGCAAGGGATGGAGGGTAAGCAGAAGAAGATACCACACCAGAAATGGCAAATCAAAGAACTTGTGACACCACAGCGCTGTCCTTATCCAAAAAGGCCAAGTGATGCCACCACTAGAGAGGTCAACCCTTTGTTCCTAGTAGCAGCTGGATGCAAACGTGTCCTGCAGAAAGTGCCACTGGAAAAGCTGACACAAAATTGCATATGTGAATGCCCTGTGGGAACCTGTCCACCAGAAACAGACTTCAATTAGTCATCATCTCAATACTATTTGTTACACAGGGTCATCTTGTAAAGTTCCTCTTGGGCTAAGAGCTTGTTAGAAGCTGACATAGCTCAGCTATGTCCTAGGTGGGCGTTAGAGAAACCTTCCTGGGAGTTACTCAGTTCTGGGACAAGCAATGTAAGTCTGCAGCATGGGCTGTGGGTGAGAGTGCCTGCCACCCTGCAGGGCATCACCGCTGCCCTCCCCGTGTGCTAAACAAAGCAGCTCAGACACGCTGAACCAAGAGAGTACTGACAAATCTTCACAGGAAGGCAGCAAGCAACTGAGGACCGGTTGAGACCTTTTCGTTCTGTCTTTGGTTTGTTTTAATTAATGTAATCTAAGGCAAGTTGATCCCAGTTAGAACATAGCAAAACTAGGAGAAACCAAACACATTAGTGAGTTAAAAATGGAAGTACATGACATTGATTTTCTCTTTTGACCAGGATGAAACATTTTATACAGAAACAAAGAGCGAGTAGTAGGGTATTAACAGTGGGTAAACCAGTCAGTAATACTGCCTCGCATCTTAACTGCCATGGTTGGTGTACAGCTGAGAAATCAGTGTATAACTATGACATTTTTTTCTTGATTTCAACTGTATCTTAAATGTAAAAATCTAAAGTAATGTTCTGTTAAGTTTTTAGGAACAGTTTCGTTTCTTTCTGTAACCGTCAAGATTTTTTTGGTCCATTTTAGAACTTGCTTTGGCACACAGTTGGCAGGAAGAAAATCAGTCACGAATAGCAGTGTGTTTCCCATTATCACTGCGGGGTGTTTTGTAGGAATTCTTCTTGGTAGAAGTCAGGGCTTGTTCTAATAGTTGTAATTAAGCAGATCGCACGTTTAGCAAAATAAGGTAGCGTTGTGTTTTACAAAAAGAAAAAAGTCCAGTTGCAACCGGACCTTAAACCTCACTGAAACGGGGCAAACCCAGAGAGTTCTGGTCTGAGTAAAACTGTAGAGGACAAGCATTGTCATGAGCTGGTGCCCATGGCTGAAACACCACCTTTTGCTGCTGGTGGAACCTGGAGGCTGCTGAAGCTTTGGAAAACAATGTCAAGAGAGAGCGGGATGATTGAAATAGGGGAGAGTTGATATTGAGGTGAAATACAAAATATTACACTGCCTTCTACACACTGATTTCAGTCCAAAGCTCAGCCAGCTAACTCTGGGTACTAAAGGTTAGTAGGGATGGACAGAAATAGAATTGCATTAACCTGCAGGGCAGAAATAATGCTGCTTAGAGGACCAGCTGGTTTTAGGTCCCCAAGCTTGAGAAGTTTTGCCAAAGAATGACTTGGGTTGGTTCGAGAAGGATGGAGTGATTGATTGATTCCTTGATCAATGTAAACCTCACCAGGTTATATGTATCTATCTGACAAGAGACAATTAGAGGATAACCAACATGAAGTTGAGAACTCCCCAGATTTCATCCTTACGTGATGTGCAGATGCACAGCATAGAAGTCAACAGAGGAAGAATGCAGCAGGGGTTAGTAAATTACTGACTAGCCCAAAGGACATCCTTGCACTGACATCTTGCTATTTCCACCAAAGTCTTTATTTTTTTGGAGTAGACTTAGAGGCAGAGCTCACCCAGTTGTAGGAAGAGTAAGGAGATGGCCAACTCCATGGTGCTTCTGCTTGCAAGGCAGCCTGGAGACTGTGGCACATGCCCTGCACTGCCTGCCAGCTGCAGTGGGTTTCCTAAGCACCCCTTTGCACTTCTTGATCCACAAGGTCTCCACCCAGGAAACGTGGGAGAAAGGACAAAATCTGTGCAGTGAGGCCTTCTAGACTCAAAAGGAAGGAGAGGGTTTGTACTGCTCTAGCCCTAGGCAATGCCAAGCTGCGTTGGAGCCCACAGATGAGTTCAAAACTTCTTGGTCCTGCAGAGAGCAGAGACCACCCTTCTTCAGACTGAGTGTGTCTGGTAGCTGGTTCTTCTCACTCCTGTAAGTATTCAAAGGGGAGAGGAGCTAGTGTGAGACACAAAAACCCCAACTGGTCAACAATATAAGCCCACAGTTGGGTTTTTTTTTCTTTTTTAAAGGGAATTCCACAAAGGTACCTGAAGGCAAATGGTGTTCTTACTGCTCCCTGCTCAGACAATGCCAGCCTATATTGCAGCAGTAAGAGGAGCTACAAGTTCATGTAGTTCTGTAAATTTACACACTGGGGCAGCAAGTAAAGGTCTGGCAGGAACTTTGCTGAATGAACAGGAGCTGCTGGGAGCCCAACTTCCTTTCTTTCCCCTGCAATGCCAGAGTATTTGCAAGGTACAGCTGCCCCAGGCAGAGATGGGCAGGTTTGCAGGGCCTCCTCAGAGCCACTTGGCACTTCTGAGGAGTAAGCACAGCACTCTCCAGCTATGTCATAGCCCCCTGAGATAGATCTGGAGCCCTTGGCCAATTGTTATATTGCTATGTATGCTTAAAGGCTTGGATCTAGGCCACCCCATACAGAAAATGCCTTTTCTTTTTTCAGGTGCCAGTGGGTCCAAAGTCTTAGAATGTTTAATTTTTCCACTACTGTATGCTGTTAATTACGTGGATTACTTGAGCTAAAATTGTGAGGTCCTAGCTTTTTGCCTCAGGGACTGGGTCCTGAGTAGTTTTCCCTAGAATTGGTGTTGATGGGGGATTACACAGCGGCTGACTAGTACAGGGAAGATGCTTTAGTCTCCTTTGTCAAGGAGAAAAACGAAGACAAAATTATAGCTTTGCAATGAATTTAATTTTCTTAGCCTTAACCATCCTTCATCATTTTGAACTGGTGCCCTAAACATGTGCAAACATTCCATAACCAAGCAAAAATATTTATATATATTTATATGTACAAAATGTCTGAAAGTTTGTCTCTCAAATCCAACAAGCAAAAGCCACCAAAGCATACTCTATATCCACAGAGGACTATTCCATCTCATCATCTCCATTTATTGACTGGGAGCGGGAAGGGTTGGGGAAAGCTAAGTTTTCTCCTTGTTAAAAAAGCATCTTGCACTTTTCTCTCTGTTGCTACGTAGGAGGCAAAGTAATTAAGGAAGAAATAGAATCATTTTTAAAAGGTAAAAGTTCATTACCTGCAGCTCAGCTGCTGTAGCACTTCCATACTGCAAAGTGGCTTACTCAGATTTGGTTCCCCACCTGTAACATTAAGGCTAAGGGGGGAAAAGAAAAAGAATTAGTCTCCAAGTAGGGCTTGTGAACCCATATCCAGTTGGGGTTGTTTGGGGGGGGATTATGTAGCCTTGAGCCAAGCTGGGTAAGAGATCTTAACAGCTCAGCAGTAGCTAAAATGTACTGGGAATACCAACCAGGTCCCAGAGGAACGTCTCCATTTTTCCAGGGAATCAAGAATACGTTTGAAGCTGAAGTAGACAAGGGAGCAGCAAGGCTTATTTCTCTCCTGCTAAATTGAATTTTTATTCACACATTGTTCTAGAAGCTGAAAATTACTTATTTATGGTATGCAAGCTTCTTTTCATAGAACTGAGACCACCAGTAAGACGTACTGACCACATTCTATGCACAGTACCTTCAAGAAGTGTCTGTCAGGTCCGTTCTTGGGAAACCTTTCTTTTCCCAGTGGGTACTGAAACATTCACTAGAGCTTAGAAGCCACTGTGGTTTCCACTGCTGTTGTATCAGCTGAAAATGCTTCAAGGGCTTGCAGAAACTCTGCCACTTTTTTACTTCAGCCCAGGTGTGCAGGTGGCACAAGGGCACAAGTTAAAGAAATCTCAGCTTCTTTTTCCATTTCTATTCTTTAGCCCCAACCCTTCTACATTTACAAGTAGAAGGATCCCAATTTAGAGACATCTCAGTGTCCCTAAGGGGTACAAACTTGTTTTCTTTAGACAATTGTTAGAGAAAATATTACTTTAGCTGTTTCCAGACTGACATTAAGGACAGCAACTCAAACCAGCATTTCCATTTTTTACCTCCACCTCCACTTCTGTGGCTATTTTTATTTTGTGGCTGAAAAGTGGGTTGTTTTTTTTTTTCCTTCTAACATTTATTTAGTGGTCTGTCTTGAGCTGATGAATAGTGAAAGCAGCATCCAATCTCTCAGTCTTACATGTCTCAGTCCCCTAGTCCTAGAGCTGATTTTAGTGACAAGTGGGGATTATGCTGCACTGATAAATCTGTGCTGCTTTCCATGCAAGGATTGCAAAGTGCTTTAACAACCTCAGCACTCATGGGACATCATTAGCTCCTCAAATAGGAGCTTCCCCTTCCCTAATCAGACACTGAGGTGCAGCACAGGTAAGGGGGTGATGTAAAGCAGAGCTCACACTTCTGCTGATTTAGTCCATGTTGTGCATTTGCAGTGACTTGGTGCACTTCTCCAAACTAGAGATGAAAGCATGAGGAACTTCGTTCCACCCTGAAGTAAGGGCTGTGGAACTTCATCACAGCACAGCTTCCTTACTGCTTATAAGCCAGTAGGAGTGAAAACCAAGTTGTACTGAAGGTAAGAGAAAACTGGATGAAACACAGCAGCCCAGCCTGCCTAGAGGAGCTTGGAGGAAACAAATGGAGATTCTGAAGCTCTGCTCTAGTCCAGTAATCAATGTGACATTTAACTGAATATTTACTAAGACTGGCATGAGAAAAGTCACTAAAGCTTAGATGGAATATGACGTCTTCCATCCATCACTGCTGTCGAGTTTGCCACAGCACTTTCTTCTTGCTAGGACTGATGTAAGATCAGTTGTTTGTAAAACAAGAGCTTATCTCAATCTGGTTAAGAGCATTCAAGTGTCAAAGGACTGTTAGCAACCTTTCACAGAGGCAAGGAACTCTGAGCTCAAAGCATGTATATATCTGGGTGTCATTCACTAGGATATTCTGCACAGACAGAGCACATCATTATCTGCTCACAGACAAGCCTATCACTAGTGCTACTTGATATATATTATATATATATATATTCCGCCTTGTAACAGTTCTTCCCAAACCTACCTTTGCTTCCAGAAGCATTATCACCTGGAACTGGAATGGGAAAAGCCCCCATAGCATCATTTCACTGTTGGGTAACTTATCCATCCTTTATACAAAAAAAAAATCTCTTTAAAGAAGAGACAGCTCTATGTCTTTAGAAATCTACCCCTGGAGAAGCTCCCTGCCCTACTCTTTCCTTTGCTTCCCTCATTCCAGCAATTTAAGAGCACATCCAAATCATCCTGCAGGTGTTGGTCAGTCTGGAAGAGGTGACAACACAGAGTTGGTCTTTCAGTTTACTTTTATAGTATTACTTTGCTGATCCTTTCTGCTCCTTTTGCAAATCTCAGACAAAACAGGGTATTGTTTCTGAAGCCTATACTAATTGCAATCACTGTGAAGGTGTTGCCTGCTTTGCCTCATTAGTGCTGCCCCTCAGGTCCCTGTGGACCCAAAACAGGTATCAGCATCACCACACCCTCTGCTCCATTGGGATGGCTGTAACAGTCCTCAGCTCTGGGTCCCTGTCAAAGAGAGGCCTTTGAGATGGTCTGGGGAGTTGGTTGATGTGTTGGTGTTTTTTTCAAACCCTTCCACTCTGATGGGTCTGGTGAAGAGCTGTTAGGTATCACAAAATGGCCTTAAGTGGTAAATCCCTTTTGTATCCCTCCTGAAGTAATAATTATTAGTATTAGATGTCAAGGTGGGCCACACAATGTCTTGTGAAAAAAAAATCTGATCCACGAAAACATCACTGCAAAAGTGCTCATCTGATGTAACTGCAACAACCCTTGACTGCCTGGGGCACCTGGATGAAGAACCTCCTGGGAAAGGACCATCCTGAGGGGACAGGACCCAACTGGATAAACAAAGGCAGAGACCAGTGCAATTTGGGATCCAAGCTCCTTGTAGAGACAAACTTTGTAATCTCCTAAATTCTCCTGGGGAAGGGAAGATGCCAGACCCATACAGTTTGACCCCGGCCCTGGCACCTGTGGCTCTAAACTAAAGCAGCTGGCAAATGCTTTCACTCTTCATGGATTGACAGCCTGCTCTGGACTCCAAAAGGAGTATTTTGTTCTGTTTTCACTAGGTACCAAAAAGAGCCTAGAAACCAAAAAGCAAAACCCAATACCCTAGGTTCATCTGGTCAGAACCCCAACCCACTTGGTGTCAAGGTAACTTTGTGGTGGTCTTCTCCAATTAACCTGTGTGTGCAGAATGTGACTGCTGAACAATTCACTCCTCTCTAGGGAACGGAGTTACTCATTTGATGGAAAACAAATTGCAAGGCTCTCAGACTTACTTTTGCAACCTGGATTTTTCTTCTAGTTGTAAGCCAAATCTTTGCCTGGCATGTATGTCAGTACTGCAAAATCACTTGACCTCGTAGTCTGGTTTGAGATTAGAGATAGCAAAACTCAGATTTATGCCAGAGCTTAATCTGTGTGGGTGAGGCCAATCGGCACAGTCTGATAGAAGGAAGAGTTTAAGGGGAACAGCAGGTTTGAGGAGGTAGAGGGAAGTTCAGAGAGAGAGGAGCCAGGTGATCCCTTCTAACTCTCATCTTTCCAGCATGTTCCCCCTCCCCACCCCCCCCAACCTTACCCTGCAGACTTTGAATTAAAAAAACAAAGGGTGATGTTCAACACAACCAGCCTGCACAGCTGCTTTAGCAACATAAGCCCTGCTTTAGCTACATGCCTGGCCTCACTCCATGCCCATCCTTAGACTCTACACGTTCAGTAGGCATCAGCCTTGGAGTCAAAGCACTGCTGCATGTCAGCACAGCATGGAAGAGACAGGCTGAGGAAGTGCCACAATAGAAACAGGAGCAATGGGGATTCGAGAAAAGGAATCCTCCCCCTCTACCTTTCATTTTCATTTCTTTTTCTATATGAGCAACTTACATTCCATCAAATGCAGTGACAGTACCAAAAGCAAAGATGGCCTGAGCTGGCCGAGTGCTTTCGAGACGACCCCATCGGGCTGTGCTCACAACATCAGCGACTGCAGTTCTGTTGCAAACTTCCACATTCTTTAGAATTCTAAAGATTTCTGTTGAAAGTGTGAATTGCAGAGGTGAAGCATACACTGCAAATGCCTGGGGGGGTTGTTTGGTTGGGTTTGTTTTGTTGTTTGGTTTTTTTTTTCCTTAAACAAAAACTTCTCAGAGCAATTTTGTAACAGCCAAGTCTTTCAGGAAATGCAGATGTGTGACCTCTTCACCCTAAGAGATACACAGCTGTGTTGCTGCATGGGACAGGGAACTACTTTTGTGACACCAGTTTTGTTCTACACAAAGGCACGCTTGCAATAAATTTTTACAAGTTTTTGTACACCATGAGCTAAATTCTGAGTTCCAGAAATGTGAAGTGTGGCAACAATAACAAAATGGATTTATAGTATCACTCTGATATCTTGTCATGTGATTTTATTTCTTCAACAAAGTTTGTTTACAATCAACAACTTTGAAATACAGTCAGATATATTACCGGTTGCTTTTCTGTCTCATTCTTTTCTGGCTGTTTGGTAGTCCTCTGCATGTCTAGGTGAAAGGACATGGAGAGAATCCTGCTGGGTAAACTACAGGTTCTCACTCTAAGTCCATTAGCAGCAAGACCCTGGCCTCTTTATCCCACCCTTGTGTACAAAGCCATTTTCTGAAGAAAGAGCTGACTTTAAAAAGCCTTTCCATGTGGTCTGCACCCAGGCATAGGAGCAGGAACTGCTGCCCCCTCATGCCCTCCCAACACCCACAGCCATTTGCTTCTCAGCCACCTCAGGGCAGAGCTGTCCCAGCTCTCAGAGGTCTCTCTGCTGGACAGTACCAGCCCTTGGTCCTCACAGCTCTGACTCCTTCTGGCAAAGCTGGTCAGGACCACCAGCACCATCCACCAAAACCACCACCTGCGTGCTAAGTAAGTGGCATTTGCAAGCAAACCCAGACACTCATCATCTGTGGCTGGCCGCCGTTTGGCAGCGCCAAGTCAACTTACTATGATTTGGTTTCAACCTTAATACACAGAGAGCAGAAACCTGGCAGCAGAACACGTAAGTGGAGTCACAGAGTCTTTGCCAAAACTACAATAAAGATGTCCTCCTTGCCATGGGCCTGCAGCCCTCTTTCCCCTGTGACTGCAGAGCCATCTGCAAGGGACCACGCTGCAGAGCATCCCCCAGGTATGTGCCAGCGTGGCTCAACACTGACCTCTTGCTGTGAGCTGCCAGCTGTCTGTCAAGTCTAATGTGTGCAGTATTTTCATAGTAACTTGTATTTTCCACCTGGAGAAATTCAGTTTGTGTCTAAGTTTTCCAAAGAAAAATCCAGATTTTCAGGGAAAACAAAACATTAATGGAAGCAACCAGCAACAAGCCCCTTGACCTATTTAACAGCTCTGTGGACCCAGTCTCGAGGAGGTGATTATTTATCTTCAATTGCTCAGCTAATATCAAACAAAGGGGAGGGTGGGAGATTCTGGCATGTTCGACACAGACAAGCTCTCAGAACTCTTCCACACAGAGGTAGCTGAATTGACAACCCTTAATGAGCTGGTCTGAAAGACAGTGTGATCTAAAAGCTACTCTGCACCCTTCACACAATCAGCTCCTCCAAGAAACAGGTTCCTTTTCTCCTATGCCTTGTATTTTTAGAGGGAAGCCACAGGTTTCCAATTTGAGACATCCCAACCAAGGTCAAGAAGTAAGCAAAGCACAATTCTTGCCTGCATCACACCGTGGAGGCTGGCTCATCCCAAGCTAATGCCAAAGCTGAAGACACACAGATGCACCCTGGGGATGATGGATTGACACAAACACTCCCCAGGTGGTGGCAGGGCACCCGGAGATGCAACCACGCACAGCACCTGCACCTACGGGTGGCCCCACACATCACTCCCTAGGCACACAGAGGCAGGAGGGACCTAAGGAGATGATCCCAAGCTCCTGATGAGATGTTCAGCTGGGTCATCAGCTAAATGATAACTTTTCTGAGTTCACTGTCATGGTTGCAGAACCACCCCCATGTGGTTCCCTGAATGTGCCGTGACCAGAGCTAATGCTGCGTGTAATGAGGCTGCACGATCAGAGTGGTGAGAAGCAATGCAAATCCTCTTAACTAATTGAATAAAACAAGTTAATTTGATTTGTGAAATTATGAAACCCGGGATCTGATTGAGGCCAAGACACACACACACTCATAACCTGGGTGCTGTCATTTAAAACAATGCCCTTCATTCAGATCAGGCCAGAGCCCGTAGTAACTTAATCTCCCATTAAATTATTCTCAAGAGAATTTGCAATTAATAATTCCAGGAATGTAGTCCTCCTTAATTAAGCCAAGCTTAACATTCCATTTTGCAGTGTTTTCTAATACCCTGTTCCACTTGCCCCTTCATCCCCAGAGAAGAGCAGGGACAAAAAGGTGCCAAGTCACAGATGCTGCAGAGGAGGCTCCCCCCAGACGTCACTGAGGCAAAGCACAGTCCTAAAGCACCTTCACCCAAGACTTGAAAAAGCACTTTTCATGCAGTAACAAACAGCATCTCATCAGACCCCTGCAGAGCAAAGCCAGCTCAGCTCTCTGCAGAGATCATCACCACACTCCAGTTGCCTTAGATTACAGCACAGGGGGGCAGATGCACAGCCAGCCATAGTTTTGGATTTGGGAATGAGAGTTTAACAAAACAAAAGGCAAAAGGAGATGAGAAATGAGGAGCCAGAGATCTCTCTCTCTCTATTCTGCTGTTCCCACTTCCCCAGGTGAAGACTGGAATGGGATTCCCCAGGAACACCTGCACCAGAGATACTGGCACAGGATTCAGGTATTTTACCAGCTTCAGATTTTCTTTGCAGGTTCTATTTCCTGTTACAGGTTTTGCCTGGGAACCTGCAATCCTTCCTTCAAGCAAGCAGCAAGAGCAGCAGCAACGCAGGTTCTCAGGCTCATGGGGAAGCTGTGAGCCACAATAAGAGAATATTGAGAATAACCAACCCTGAGCAAAAAGACTCCCCTACCACAGTACAGCCCTCACTCCACACTGGCCCAGGGGCAGCTTGGTACCAACTGCAACATGAACAACCGAGGTGCCACAAGCCAAAATCTGCTCCTTTTCAAACTCCCACGACTCAAGGCTGTATTGCAATCTTAAAAGAAGGGTTAGACATTCCTTCTGCCAGATCTGGACCGCACAAGAACATCAGGGCAGGATTTAAGAGCACATTGTCTCATACCCTTTAGGGAAACAGCAAAGCAAATAATTTCAATCTCTTCTGGACAGACACAACATTTAAAAACAGCCAGGTACAATGATGCCAAATAACAGCCTACAAAAATTGAAAGTCGTGAGGGAAAGGCAGGGAGGGGAGAGATTAATTGGCTGAGAATAAGATTTGCATCTGCAGGAACACCCGATTAAATTGCAATTCACTCAATCACTCTGGCAACTGGAAAAGTTCATTGTCTACTAGCCCACCTGTATCCTAAAGCCTTTCAACATTGGTACAGTTGGAGAAAGAGACAAATGCAGGAATTAATGTATGCATGTATCTCTTGAACATCTGGACTGAAAAAGCTTGTCTCCAATCACAGGCAACCGTATCTCCTCCCAGTCACAGAAGAAAGTCCCCATCCAACACTTGAGGGATGCAGCTAACTTAGCATCACATTCTTGTGTTCAAGTAATTACCTTTGTTTTTCCTATCCCATGATTAATGTAGAGCACTGCTCTGTTCAGAAAAGCAATTTCAAAAGTGCCACTGCAGAGTTCCACAGCTTCTGTCTTTTCAGACACCAGGTAATGTCAAGTAAACTAAACACAGATGATGACCCACAGTCTGCAGCCAGACTAAGCAATCACTGCTATTAAATACTGCAAGTCAGGTTTAATAAGCTTATTAAAATATGAGCTATATTAACAGCTTTAATGAAGAAAATCTGTTACTGCAGCCAGGAGCTTTGTACATGTGACCCTGGACTAGAGAAGCTCTGACTTACCTGAAAGGTACTTCAGGAGGACTCCGAGCAGCTGCTGAACATCTGTATTCCTTACAGGAGTCTTGGCCGATGCAATAAACAAACACAAGCCAGTTTAAGCACATCATCCATATTCAGCAGCACTCATACCTGGGATGACAGCAGCCAATTTCAAGGCATTGTAGACTACAGTGATTTTAGAAGCTGCTTTTACATTGCATAAAACATCCCTGCCTCACCCCTGGCCTGGGGCAAGTATGCACAAACCAAGTGTAGACACTCAGCTGGACTCAGTGGGTGCCAGCAACAGCTTTCATGGAATAAACAGACAAGATTCCCTCAATTTTGTTCCCACAATACACGACAAACAATCTTTTTTCAAGCCTTGTTGAAAAACTTCACCACCAAATGTCAATGGAAACATCAACCCAGGCAGGGTGGTTCAGCAGACCAGTGATAACCCACACATCACAAACAGCTTGCAGAGCTCTGGGGTGGACATTTCTCTGAATACTCCCCAGCAGGGCCACCTGCAGGAGTGATGCCCATGCACTCCCAGAGCAAGGAAGACCAAGTGCCTGCCTGGGCTGCAAGGGAGCTTCCCTGCTAAGCCCAAAGCTCAGCAGCAGGTGTTGGAGATCCTAGCCTGCAGCTATGTGGGTAAGGACCAAACCTCATGCCTGCACATCAGGTTTAACCATCAGCTATGCCAGACAAGCCAGACCCTGCTCTTCTTTCCCCCACGTGCTCACGGTGCCTGTTGTCTCCTTGGTTTTATGGCTGCTGGTCTGAACCAGCTCTGCTTCCATCTTGCAAATAACTGAACCGCTTTGATGCTACCCAAAGGGAGAAAACTAGAACTGAGAGAAAGAGAGGGAGAAAAAGAGGAAAGACTTTCCTCTTACTGTTTCTTTTTGACCAACAAGGAGTTATTTATAACACGGTTAGGCTCGTTGTTGCAAGACAGCAGTGCCCTTTCCCAGCCAGCAGAGCCTCTCCAGCAGTGACAGCCTCGCAGCAGCCTGCAGGAGTTTATTGCCTGAGGTGGCTTAACCCAGTTTCTCATGTGGTTAATGAAAATCAGCAGTGGATGATATTTGCTGTTGCTGCAGTTCTTTTGGGCCCTACACAAATGCACCAGCAGCTCTATCTTCTTAAGACAGATATACTTCAAAATGGGTGGTTTCAAAGTCATCTTCTCTCATTGAAAACAAAGCACGGCATCTTATCCAGAGTTAGGGCATTTACAATCTGGTTCAAAAGGTTCCCTTCTTTCCTTTCGGCACCTGAGGCACTGGGTAGAGAGCACATCGCTCCCTAGGCAGGTGACCTAAATCCTGCTTTGCATGTCAGTGCTGCAGGGTACTGAAGGGGTTTGCACGCTGCTTTGCCTCCCCTCCCCAGCAGTTAGATGCTCCAGGACCCCTTCACCCTCAGCAAGCCCACAGGATAACCCAGGGGTGTCCTCTCAGTTTGGAGCGATGCAATCACCTCAGTCACCAGGGCTGAGCAGGTCTCCACAGCTGGACAGCCTCCAGAGGCACGGGGGACAGGGCCACCATCACATGTACCATGCCCACGGGACCGTGTCAGCACAGCACAGCTGAAGGGCCCAACTCTGCTCTTCCCAGCCCTCCCTGCACTGCTCTGCAAATGCTCCCTTCAGCACACGTCCAGCAAGAGCATCTCTGGCCAAACAGCCCACAAATGTCCCAACGAAGTGGCAAGAGCAGCAGATTTCTGGGTCTCTGAGCTGCTCACAACAGTGTGGAGAAGCTGGAGCAGGAGCACTTTAGGAAAGGGTGATAAAGGGTCACTGTCCCTGGACCTTTGGAACCTTCACACAGGCCTTGCTTCATGGGATGCTCTCTGGATAGTCTTGAGCCTCCTGAGTTGACCTAAGGCCAAAGAATTTCGCTGTAACTTTGCAGCAGTCGTTGGAAAAAGACACAGGACTTGTGTTTGGTACGGCTGCCAAAACTCAATTAAAACAACAAAAGCACACGAAGGGGAGGGCTGTGCATATGACTCTGTTCATCAGTTGAATCAAGTAGAGCTTGTGCCTATTATATATGTCAGACTGAACTCCCCCCAGCAAGCTTTCTCTACCTTCCCACCTCCTCAGGGTTAATTTCAGAGCTGTTCTTCACAGCCCATAGTAATAATGAGGGG
The DNA here is from genome assembly GCA_027560015.1 of Chloroceryle amazona. Lineage (NCBI taxonomy): Eukaryota > Metazoa > Chordata > Aves > Coraciiformes > Cerylidae > Chloroceryle > Chloroceryle amazona. Next base: position 86,267 of record JANHFX010011396.1, read on the forward strand.
AAAAAAATAAATCAAATTCTGTTCTGCCAAAAGAAGGAAACTGGAGCAAGGCAACCAGAAGGAAACTTGTCTTACTGCCATCTCTGGCTTTCCTAAGGAAACCTGTGGTCCAGGGCACCCAGGGAAAGAAACAGAGCTGCCAGCAGGACACTCGGGAAGCCGGGCAGTCAGGGGCTCCTCTGCTGGGAAGGGCAAAGCCACTTCCCCCAGGTAAAAAAACCAGTGGGCTGGTACGCAGAGGCGGACACAGAACCAACTCTCCCAGACAGAGAAGCAGGCAGACAAGCATTTCCTCTGGGGATACCTTACTCTCAGCCAGCCTCTTTTCTGCTTACAATCCCCCAAATCTTTCAAGTACCCTGTGCTGCTCTGAGAGGCCACCCCTGACAAAACAGAAAGCAGCAGTCACCGACAGAGCTCTTCTCACGTTCCCATCCCAGCTCAACAAAACACTTAAACCACATTGGTGCTGCTCTTGCTCCAGCCTTTGCAGATTCAGGGACAGAGGCCAATGTGAATGCCACTTGCAGTGCAAATATTCGGGCAAAGCCAAACTGGAGGGAGCAAACTAAAAGGTCATGTTCAACTCAAAAGGATTTGAGCCCACCTTTTGTGGGGATGAAATGACATTCTATTTGGCCAGGTCTAAATAAGATACTCCCTTTCCTGTCAAAGTTAAAGCAAATGCTTTCCAGAAAGTCACTTGATGGTCTTTGCTCACTCCTGCCAGGCTCAGTTCTGCTCCACACAGGCTGAGCACATCCCCAGCTTCATTGCCAGCAACTGTGTTCATCCTGATTAAATGGATCACAAAAGTATAGTACTGGCACTAAAAACCAAACCAGTGGGGCTGATTCCCACGAATCCCCAGGTGCAGGAGTTCCCAGGTTGCAAATGTCAACTAATTTGTCATCATTTCTTTACCAATGGAGCACAGGGTGCCCCACCTTGAACCAGGGCCTCTTTTGTGCCCAGTGAGGCTCTTCAGAAGCTCACAGAAGCCTTTATCCAACCATTGCTTATTATTATCTAAATTCAGATGCAGCACAAAGATCATTGCATCCAGGCGAGTGGAAAAATCTCATGTCATGTTTTCAGAAGTTTCTACAAACTTTTTGTCTTCAGGAGCTCTCAAAGACCGTCCTTAGGGACTAAACAATTAATAAGAAGTCCAAAATGTCATCTGAAAGTTAAGAGGTTATTGTGAATGTTGATTTTTACAGGCTTATATCTGCAGCAGTTTTGGATAGGAAGGAAATCCTTTAAATGTCATGTAGAAATGGATCCCTGATGGCACTAGACTTTTGCTATTCACAATAAAATACACAGTTAATTTCCTGATGTTTTCTAGACTTTTTTTTTTTTTCACATTTTCTCTTTCTAAGTGAAAGCCTGAAAATTAAAAACTTTCTGCAGCCCTTTGCCATTATAATATCAAACTCAAATCTAAATCTTTTCACATTTTATGCCAGAGGTTAAGGAGACCACTTTGTAAGTGAGCTGTAGCCAAGGAAGGTGACTTGGAAAGGGAGCTGGAGAGGGGATTCTCCACCTAGCACATTAAATATCAGCTGCTTGGTAACTAACTCTGGGTGTGCTCAGTTGGCACCACTGCCTCGCACATTCCTGTGTGACAGGACACACTGTTTCTTACCTAGCCTGCTGTTCTCCACGATGCTCTGCGTGCCCACGTGTTTGTCCAGCCTCAGGTATGAGCTACCCAGGGCACTTGAGCTGGAAAGACCAAAGGATGAGATAACCCAGCAACCAAATGCCTAAGGAGAGACCAGAGGAATGAGATTAACACTCAGTAATATTTCTTCCTCCTATCTATCCCTGACTCAGACTTCCAGGTGCATGTTTTACATGTTTGCATGTTTTACAGCCCTGTTTTTTCCACGGCAAGAGATTTCACATCCATGGAGTAATTTTCAACAGTGTGAAGTGCTTTTGTCTTAAACTTGGTACCTGAAACCACCCTTTCTGTAAGGAACAAAGAGTTAACTCCCTACTGTTTGTGATCTAACCTCTTCTTATACAATCACCAGGCTTTTCCACATCAAATCATATGGAGCAAAACAATTCCCATTCCTTGCTGATAAAGGATTTCAAATTAACAGGGAAAGAAACTGAGCTGTGGCATCTGCTCCATGCCACTCAGCTTGTAGCTGAGCCAGGTCTGCCTCCCTTATTCCACTTGTCCCACATCTTCAAGATTTACCAGCATGCTGTGTGAAAACCTTTACCTATTCTAGCACATAATCCCCTTCTGAACAATTGGAACGATAGCAGGTCAGAGAGCCCAGGTGGACAATTGGTCTTTTGAAGGTTCCTGGAGCAAAATGACAGACCCTCAAGAGTGTAAGTTCAGATCCCCAGCCCGCAAACAGTTCTTGAGGACATATAGCAGTGGTTTGTTTATTGTTTTCATCAAAAAACCCCTGTCTTACCACATTGCTTTGCCTTGCTATGCTGGATTTGCTGCGAGGCAAGGAAGATGCACCACCCCTCCGGATCATTGATCCAGAGACCTGTCTAAAAGCTGGGTGCCTACTGCAAAGCCCAAAGTACAACATGAGTGGTAAGCATCAGTGGGAAACTGATACAAGTAAGAGCTGCAAGGAGCTCATCCTGTTTTCACTGGAGTTGGGAGAAGGACCTTCATCCCTCACCATCCCTCCACCCACCTTGAGGACAGCTCAGGGAACAGGTGGAGCAGTGGATGGTCTGAAAAACCTGCTTCTCAGCTAGTTTAAGAATCTCTGTCTGTAAGGAGAAAAGCCAAGACCTGACAGAATCAGACTTGAGAAGCTCCCGTACAAAGAAGATTATTTTGAGGAATAAAACTTAATTGGCAGACAAAATGGCTTGTGGTCAAAGCTAGACATTCAGCCTGGAACCACTTACTCATTAAAACAAACTTATATTGGAATAGCTGACAAGAGGAGAATTAGATCAGCTGAAGAATAAGAATTCCTAATTCTTAAACTCAGCAGTTTCCCCAAGGTGTTTGACAGCCTCAATTTTATATCTAAAATCTGACTGTCCCAAACATTTCTGAAAATTGTATCCAGTCTTTTACATCCGAGCTCAACGCTCTTGCCATAGCTCTTATCCAAAGAGAAGCTGAGGATTTGGCACAGATGTCACTGCTGAAGACATTTCAGGATGGCCAGATCTCATTGCACCTTAAGCTACAGATTTACTGACTTTGGAAGTACCTTGTAAGCTGCTGCTCTGCAGCTTGTCCCACACCCCCTCACTTTGCACCTCCCCTGACACTCCCCAGTGCCCTAAAGATGCCACCCCTTCCAAAAGACTTGTTCAATAAGAAAAAAAAATAAACCCCCCAATGTCTTCATACAATTCTGAAACCAGCTGGCAGAGCCCCTAAAGCAAGCATGGTTTGCACCATACCATGCCACACTTTTTACAGTCTTGCTGAGCTCAAATGGCTTTTAGCTACTGCAACAACACTGTCAGCACAGGAGCATGCCAAGACTGTACCCAGAGTATCAGAGTGCTTAGCAGAGGAGCAATACCTTAAGCAGATGCTGGATCCCACTGCTCCACAGGATGGTCAAGCTGCTTTTATGCTTCACTGGTGTGAAGTTCACCATCTTCACCCCTTGCCTGGTTATGGAACCTTGCCACTTTGTGCCAACTCCAGCTCTCCAGGCCCTTCAAAAGGCCAACTCAACTCTCCAAGAGAGACAAAAAAAATAATCATCTTGTCCTGCTGCTTTATTCACTTCGTCGTCTCATGGAACAGGCACCAACGGTACCTCACAAGGGAGGAGTGGCAGGAGCAGCATCCTTCTCCCCCTCAGCAGCAGCCAACAGGCTGAGCACAGAGCTGCCACCTAGGAATCCACCTCACATCCACTCCAAAAGCAACCTGCTGGACAGGAACAAAGGTGGCACAAAAGTTAAGAGAAAAGCATTTAGCAGACGTGGTATTCACCACACAACTAGAGCACAACAGACTCTCCAAAGTCATTTTCTAACCCTCTCTTTACCACGATGACTAGATTACCAAAAGTGAGGTTTAATTCATACAGGTATGGCAGAAAACGAGGTCGTTTGCTACTTCCAGATCCTTTTAATAAATAAATACCTAAGAAAAATCCTTGGATTAGAAACATTGACTGAGTAGAAGCAGAGATTTGAAATCAAACTGGTCCCTCTCCTTGCATACAGAGCACCATGGTGCTGTGCTGCAAGAAATCAAATCAAATCAAATCAAAAGGGTATTTTGCACCCATTCAGACAATCTCTTGGAGGGCTGTAGAGAGAGAACAGCTGTGGACTGCCTTGATTCCCAATTTTTAAGCTTGATTACTAACAGATCTTAAAATAGCTCCTGGATGTTAAGCTGTAAATAAAATGTGCAGTCTCCAACAAAAGATGCAATCCTGATATTTATGCTCATTCTGTAATCAGGGTTTATTTTCTCAGACTGCTTTTTTCAGTGGTTTCTGCGTGTCTGAAGTCATTCTGTACAGGAACAAGCCTCTTGCTAGAGTGTTCTGTAACAAGTTATTGCTATGAAATTATTCATTGTATTTCAGGCTGGGTGAGGACACACGTGATGCATTCACCCAACTCAGGACCACATAGATTTATATTAAATATAGATACTCCATAAAATGTAAGTAAGGCAAAGTAGATGTTTGTATTTGTATTCAAAAATAGAGAATTTTAAACTAACCAAGGCCATGGCAGTAACACCCCAGATGGAAACTGGACAATACTCTGTAGGACTCATTTTAAACAACAGTCTTTACCTCAGGCAGATTACAGCCTTTTAATCTCTCCTCCTATTCAGCTTTCTTTCCAAACACACAGGCATCTTCTTGAAAACTCAGGACTTAAAATGTGTTTGTTAATCCACAAAGAGGAACGATTACATCTTCCTTTATAAAAGGGCATAAATATACCTGGTTTATGCACAGAGTAGACCCATGCATAGAAACTGGCTACAATGCAGGACCTGAAATTCCAGAAAATTAATTACTTTGACTGGGAAACCTTTTTCATGCATATACTTGGGTAGAGTGCAAAGGAAACAATGGAGTTCTTGTCAGCAGTAGTGCAAAATTTGCTGGATGATTCATCCCATCCTGAAACTTCAGTTATGAAGGAGGTGACTGAGAACAGCATGCACAGAAAATGTGGAAGCCCTTAGGCAGAGACGTAAGGGAATTCTACATTTAACATTGAATTAAATGAAAAGCTGCTACTGAGAGAAGCCTTTTGTAATTATGCTTTAGTGTTACCTGTCAGAGGCAACGTAAAATGGAGAAGCCTCATTTGAGTTCTCAGATACAAGCTGCAAATGCAAGGTTGTTTGTTTACTACAGTCCGACAGGACCCTAACATTTATGGTTGGCAAAAATAAGAGATCTATTTGCTTCATTTAATTCAGACTTTTTGAAAGATGCCAGCTACTCACTGACTTGATAAGGCTGGCACCAAGAACTCTGCTTTCCTACAGCCTGATGGGCAAAAATCAGTCGGTACAATTAAAAGATTAAATTAAATGTGCTTAAATATCTCCTATAAATGCTTCTGCAGGTTATGCTAGCTGATCACCTCCTTGGGGCTAGCTGGAAAGCTAAGTTTCTTAGACCAGGAACAAAGATCCTAGTCCTACATGCCACAGCGTGGGAAAAGAAGGATGTGCCCCTAGAACTGTCCCGCAGCGTCTCTGAAGCTGGACAAAACATCAGATGAATTTTTTTTACCTCCTTCAATTCTCCTGCTTCCCTGCTTGGCTTGCAGCCCACCTCTGCCAAGGTGATGCAAATCAATTATGAGCCCTCTAAACTGGATTTATGATGCATTTGCCCCACAAAATACCTCTCTACACACACAAAATATTTTGTTTATTTTAAATATGTACCATTTCAGATCTAGCTTCAAGCTCACCACAGAATTACCACCTTGCACAGCAGAGAGCAGAAAGGCAACAGGAGCAGATGAGGACAGGCACCCTGATGAACCACGAGAGCTGCTGTTGCCATCATCCTGCAGGCTGCAGGACACTTGGAACAGCAGCTTCTGGCAGCAGAGAGGGACAGTGGAAGTCTCATGAAGATTGGACCTAAGGGGCAGGAGAGGGAGAGCCTTAGCAGTGTATTCTCGGGTGGCTACAGTCAGTGTTAACTCATCCCTCAAGGTAAAGAAGTTTCTAAAACAAGGCAATTTGCTCAAATTTATCATATTAAACACAAACAAATTCGCTTTGCATTTATGAAAAGATTCACCCACATAGATGCACTTCTAGAACAAGAACTTTAGGAAACAGCCAAGTGAATGGAAGCATTTGAAAACTACTTCAATCTCCAAGCCCAGGAAGACTTCTTGGTTGTAGTCAGTTCTATTAACCACCACACTTGTATCTATAAAGCATTCTTCTTTATTTAAGTTAAACAATTTTTTTCAAGGATGGTTTCCATCTATAAAATGAACAAAGTACAAGCTCTGTACAGCAGACTTTTCAAACCAACTGAAAAAACAGTTTCCAAACTATGTGTTGAAAATCTGCAAAACAAACAGCATCACCATTCTTGCTCTGAAGATGGTAAGAAAAGTTCTCGGGAGACTCCATTGCAATTTGCTTCAAGGGCTCTTTATCTTTCAATGGGGGAATTTCTTCAACATTAAAAACCCCTAAAATCACAGTAAGTAACTTTGGCACACTGTCATGTAAACATAACAAAAGGATATCACTTCTTGTCTGTCCTCTCCAAGAAAAAAACCACAAGATACAGCTTCTGTATTAAACCCCCTATGCACAGCATCCATGGGGAATTAGTGGAAATATTCCTACTTTATACACTAGCAGTTGACATGAAAGACTTAAGAGGTGGAATATGGATTTTTTTTTTTTTTACTAGCAATTCTGCTTCAGAGATAAGAGGAGGGTCCATATTCAGAGTTGCAGCTGCTGATTTCAGTTAGTGTTACCTTTGCTATGATCGAAGTTGCAACTGGAAATACCTCCACAGTAGAAGCTGAGTGGGTGGATTTATTTTTTTTTTCTCCTTTTAAATTCTGTTTTTCAAAACCTTGAACACTTGACTTGCTGCTGAGCCCATATTTCAGCATTTTTTTTGGACCAGAATATGAAGAAATCTACTGCTATGTTTATGAATCCCATTCTTCAAGTTCTCAGCTAGGTTAAAAGGCTACAGATAGACTAAAAGCTGAAAATAGTTCATCCACTGAATGGCCTCGACTGTGAAGAAGAGAAAAAAAAAGTATTAATTATTAATAAAAAGGTCAGGTGATGGATAGGAGAAACTGGATTCCATACCCCCATCCAGAGGGTATGCAAGCACTTGCAGGTCGTAACTTCAGACACACAGAGTATTTCTGGGCATATTGACTGGAACAGCTAAAGCCATTTTGCCCAGAAAAATACGACCTCTACACCTAATGTACAGATGCAGCCAAAGGAAACTGGAATAAAAAATAAAAAAATCAAAAATCACCAAAGAAAATCCCCAACCCCAGGAACTACTCTACTTCCAGGAACCAAGAAATGGAACTGTACCAGCATAATACAGTAGAGTAGATTTTTTTTCATCTCCTTATGATCAACTCTTCCATTTCTCCAAAAATATCTCATCTTAACCAAAACCACTTCCTGGCACTGCACGTCTGCACTAGTTTTTGTCAAAGCTCTCTTGTCTATCAATACTTATTTAGCTTTCCTTTTTATTTTAAAAGCTCATTGAAGCACTTGCTTTTCATAAAAAAGAACATTGTCTATGCAAACATAAGGAAGGAGAGGTCAAAGTTGGGGTCAACTTTGACCCTATTCTCTTATACAAAAATGGCATAGCTGGACTGAAGCTGCAAAATACACAGGTTCTAAGGTTAAAAGCACATAGGATCTGCTGGCATCCAGGCTGATTCCCAGAGCCAAGCCCAAATCCATTGAAAAGCTCCATTGAAAGAAACAAAATGGAATAAAATTCCCCAGTAGTAGGTCTATAAATTAAGCAAGTGCAATTCAGAGATATTACCTAGCTGCTCATACTTGCAAATTAATTCCGATCTTGTGCTGTCAGCAGCGACAGGTCTACTCTGTCTGACTTCTACAACTCAAAAGGGGAGCTTGAGACAATTTCTTCTCATTAGGGCCCATAATGAACTGCGCTGAACCCACATGGCTGCACCAAAGATCTGCACTGTTTATGTAGTTTTGTAACAAAGGAAGAAGTATTTAAAAGACAAAGTACTACAGAAATGATCAACACAAATATCAAGTACAAGTTTAACGTCATCCAGAGCACGTCATGAATATCCAAGTTGGAATAAACAATCCCAGCAACCCCATGTGCAGCTGTATTGGCTTATTCTGGTGTTTTCTTTCTCCTCCTGAGTTTCAGGATCTCCGGTGAGGGCGAAGTGTTAAGAAGCAGATCCAGTTTGCAAAGCAAGAGCATCCAGTGTTAGCGTGGACATCGTACTCAGCAGCACAACATCCACACCTTCATCAAGTTTCACTCTCCTGGCATTCCCATCCGATTTCTGGTTATACATATGTCAATCACTTTGGTGATAATTGCAGGATGATGAAAACTGATCTAAATGGCTGGGAGCTGACAATATATATACTTTAATATATTTATATTTAGAGTCCATTGTAGAAAAGTTCTTATTCAAATTACCAAGTACACACAGGAGAGGGGGGGAAAAAATAATAAAAAAAAAATAAAAATCAACAAACCAAACCAAACCCAAACTTCAAAATGACACTTTTGTTGCTGGAAACGACAAACCATGATTTCTATGCAAATGGAGGTTTTCCAATGACCTTCTCCTAGTAATTTTTCCCACCCTCCCTCCCTCCCACACCCTGTTCCCCACAGGTTTTTCTTCAGATCCTTTTTTATCATACATCAGTTGCTCCTACAGTTAATTATCTGCTGTGCAAGTACATGACTGAAGACAGAAAGGAACCGTTGAAGTCTTCACGAGAAGAAGGAATTGTGCTGCGGTCACGTTCAGTGACATCTTTGCAGTGCTCCAAGTCCCTTGGATTCCAGGTGTCTGCTTCAGCACTCTCCTACTTTCAGATAAAGGTGGAATACTGAGGTATATAAGTTCCGTGGAAAGTTTTAAGAAATACATCAGTAATTCAATCAAAACTTTGCCCAACGTCTATGAACTGAAACAGCATTTTGCTTGTAAGTCCTCCTACTGCTGCAGGTTAAGTGTGAATTTCCACTGTTGTGACAACGATGGGCTGCAGATCTCAACGGTCAGACCACCGTTTTTGGCATTTCTGCTGTCCAGACAGAGGTTGCTGCCAACGTGCCTCAGTTTAGAATTGCTTTCAATCTGTTCCCATTTCTGGAAGAGAAAATACAGTTATTGAGGTGGAAAAGCAGGAAAAGGCTAAGTTCTACATCCTGTCTTTTGAAGTCTTCGTAAGCTTGCTTGGTTTGTGCTTGGGAGAGCTGGGAAAACTGCACTAACAGGTTGCAGTTCAGATGATCCTTGAGTAAGAGTATAGATGTTAGGGCAAGCCTTGCCAAAACAACTGTTCAGCTGACAAACTGATAGATATGGAATGCACCAAATCATTTTTCTCTGCTTCAGTACCCCTCAAGTATGCTGTCACACCACATCACCTGTATGAAACCTTCAGTCTGAAGAAAAAAAAACTAAACCCCCAAAACCCATCCACATAACACTATGATTCTGAACACAGAGAAGTGAGGAGGCAATGGCAACAAGTTTGTGGCAGGCTTCTTGCTCCAGTTACACCTCTAACCTCCCAGTTTCCCTTGCAGAATAGGTTTGATGTCCTGCAAGGGCAATCAATCAATGAATCATCAGGCTTAGAGGTGTTCCCAAGATTAAGGAAGCCCAAGCCCAGGATTTGGATGTCTTCTATAAAAAATAAATAAATAGAAAGGGTCATTGTTATCGGTGACTCCCTTCTGAAGGGAATGGAAGGGCCAACATGCAGTCCTGACCCATCGTAAGAAGTGTGCTGCCTCCCTGGGGCCATGGATTATCATTTGCTATTAGCTTTCCAGATTGGCAGCAATGAACTTGAGAGAAGAAAACTGAGGGCTATCAAGGAGGAGTTCAGACCCTTGGGTCACCTAGTCAAGGGACAGGGAGCACAGGTAGCGTTCTCCTTTACCCCGCCAGTTGTAGGATACAACCCAGAAAGACTGAGGATGACACAACAGATTAACTCTTGGTTTTGAGACTGGTGCCACCAGCAAGACTTTGGGGTTTTTTGACCATGGGTCAATGTACATGAGGCCAGGCCTGCTGGCAGCTGCTGGGGAACATCTCTCTCAAAGGGGGAGAAGGATTCTATCACAGGAGTTGGATGAGCTCCTTAGCAGAGCTTTAATCTAGATTCAAAGGGGGAAGAGGAGGAAAAACAGGCTCAGTGGAGACAATCCTGGGACGTTTGTGGGATGATGTACCAGTTCCAGTGCCATCCCAGCAGTTGCAGGGGACAGTGGACTATGTGGCACCCACAATGGCAACAGATGCTCCTCTGCTACGTCTCTGAAGTGTCTGTACACCAATGCAGGAAGCATGGGAAATAAGATAAAGCAGAAATCTGGGTGTGGTGGCAGGGCTATGATCTCATTGTGGTTACAGGGACATGGTGGGACAGCTCGCACGACTGGAATGTGGTCATGGGTGACTGTGTACTTTTTAGGAAGGACAGGCTGACAAGGCAAGGTGGTGGAGTTGCTCTCCATGTGAGTAAGCAACTAAAATGCACTAAGCTTAACCCAGGGTGAGATGATGAAAGTGCTGAAAGCTTATGGGCAAGAGTTAAGGGACATGCAAACATGGGTGATACTGTTGTATCAACAGTAACAGTAACCCAGGCAACTACAGACCAACCAGCCTCACCTCCATCCCTGGAAAGGTGATGGAGAAGCTCATTCTGGAGGCCATCTCTAACAACATGGAAGAAAAGACTTATCAGTAGCCACCAACATGGATTTACCAAAGGGAATTCTTGCTTGACTAATTTAATATCCTTCTATAAAGCCATGATCAAAGGGGTAGATGAAAGAAGAGCAGTGGATGTCATATACCTTGACTTCAGGAAAGCTTCTGATACTGTCTCCCGTAACAGCCTTGTAGAAAAACTCAACAAGTGTGGCATAGACAACTGGTCTGTGAGGTGGATTGAAAACTGGCTGAACAACAGAGTTCAGAGGGTTGTAATCAGCGCCACAGAGTCAAGTTGGAGGCCTGTGGCATTCCCCAGAGATCAGTACTGGGTCCAGTTTTGCTCAACAACTTCATCAAAGACCTGGAGGAGGGGATAGAGCATACCCTCGGCAAGTTTGCTGATGACATGAAACTGGGGGGGGTGGCTGACACACTAGAAGGCTGTGCTGCTATCTAATGAGATCTGGACAGGATGGAGAGCTGGGCAAAAGTGAACCTCATGAAGTTCAATATAGACAAGTGTAGAGCGCTGCATCTGTGGAGGAAGAACACCAGGCACCAGTACAGGTCAGGGGTTGTCCCGCTGGAAAGCAGCACCACAGAGAAAGACCTTGGAGTCCTAGTAGATGGTAAGTTATCCATGGGACAGCAATGTGCCCTTGCAGGCAGAAAGGCCAATGGCATCCTGGGGTGCATTAAGAAAACTGTGTCCAGCAAGTCTAGGGAGGTTCTCCTCCCCATCTACTCTGCACTAGGGAGACCACACCTGGATACTGTATCCAGTTTTGGGCTCCCCAGTTTAAAAGAAACAAGGATCTACTGGAAAGAGTCCAACAGAGAGCTGTGAGGATGATTAAAGGACTTGAGCATCTCCCCTGTGAAGAAAGGCTGGGGGAACTGGGACTGTTTAGTCTTGAGAAGAGAAGGCTGAGAGG